>JAOWBP010052125.1:0-13739 GCA_028571105.1 Tragopan temminckii
AAAAAATATTTGGATAATATTAAGGGAATAAAAAAACTTGTGCTGAGCGTCGGACAAAAAATTCCTGGGGTGTGAAGTGCATTAGGCCAGGAAGACTCTGAACAGGCCAAATGCTGCATGTTCACATGCTTAGATCCCAAACAAACAGGCTTTGCATGGGGAAGCCGGGGGGCTGGGGAGGCAGCAGAGTGTCAGAGCTGCCCTCCTACCACGCGTGACATGTCTGGAGGCAGTCCATGTGCAGCAGCACGCAGGGGTGACACCGTGCAGGGTTGAGCTTTTCAGCAGAAAGAATGGCACCTAAGCGTCCTGAAGGTGCTGGGCCCTTGATATGCCTATTGGGCAGCATTGTCAAGAGATCCTGAGATGGATTTGTAGCAAGCAAACTCCTGAACTGTAAGCTGCAGTGGTATGCCGAGGTGGAGGGTGCATCGTCCAACCTGGCTGCATGTGTGGGGTCTCACTGCTGCCTGCCTGCCTTCCCCATCCCGGTGTGTCCTTACACGCTGACACCGGGGAGAGAAGACAGCCCCACAAAGCAATCTGTGACCCCTTGTGAATGATTGATGTGAAGAGTGGTACGGCAAAGCGGTGCATACGGCCAGGGGCAATCCTGAGCGGCAGAAGCGTGGGCAAGATGGTCGTCTCATAATTGCCCTATTCGCCTTCCAGTGCCTTCAGCCTGTCGTGAGAGGTTTCACTGACTGATCGCCATCAAAGGAAACCCATTTCCTCAGAACTCTGGTCCCACTTGCGTTGAAGAAAAAAATCTCAGACCTGTTTTTCCGCAAAAAATGCAAGGATAAATATCACCCACTAGGAGCAACTCTCTGCCATTAGAAACGTCCTTGTTTTGTTCCTACCACCAAAGACACCGTGTTTCGCCTAGCTAAAGGTCACAAAAGCAGAAATTTGAATGCCTCTCTCAGCAACCCCAGAGATTTCATACAAAGCCAGTAGCCCTCCCAGTACACATATACATCCGTATGTACAGATAAGTATTTACATGCGTGTGTATAGAATGAAGGGAAAAATGCTTCCCTTAACAAAGTGACCTCGTTGTGCGGTGCCGCTGTTTAGGGAAGGGGCTGTTAATGAAGTCAGCAGAAGTGAAGCAATGTTAGTTAAGGCAGTGAAAACACCCTTCCCTCTTTTTTTTTCAGCTGAACTGAAGCCCTCAAATACGATCCACACTCTTTCAGTGTTTAGGTGTAAATAACACTCGGTGTGCACAAAGTTCCCCCTTTCATATTCATTACTGTCATAGCTTTGAAAGGAAAAAAGCAGAGGTCATTTATTAGAGGTTACTTTTCATGCAAAACACCCTGTGGTTGCTGTCATTCAGAACTACTTAGTCTACGCCCTCAGTCATCTATTAGCAGGGCTTCAGGTCATAACCTTTAGTGGCATTTGGAATTCCAGAACCTCTGATTAGTGCAGGATTTACATATCCTTCAGTAAAAAATGCTCCGCTATAGAGATGCATGAAGTGTTGTAAATTTGTTTGGCCTTTTGTCTGGAATACATATGAACTCTGCATTCAAAGTAGGGTGCATTAAACTATATTTGTTTGGCTCCTCTATTAGCATGGCATCAGTTAACCCATTACAGACGAACTGCCCTTTCAAAATGGACTCAAAATTAAGCACAGAGAGGAGGTGGTCACTGGCACAATTAAAAGATTCAGGTTACATGAGCAACAGCTAGCACTTCTTTAGGCCTGTTATCTTTTTCTCGGAGAAGTAACCATGTCAGTACCAAGTTTGATTTAATGGTCTCTGCTGGGATTCGTACAGTGAAATTTTACTGGAAGGTGGGAGAATACTACTGAGTGGTTGTCTCAAATGTTGGTAGTAAGGTGTAACCAATCATTTCAGTAGCACAGAAACATCATTCATTTGCAGGATCAATGCAGCTTTTTTTTTTTTTTTTTTTTTTTTTTTTTTCCTGGAATTTGGAAATAAAGCCAAATTACACTGATCTAATAGAAATATCATTAACAAGCATTAGCATGACTAACTGGTTGATTTAGTTCAGCAGCGAGGATTTGTCAAATGATGCTACCTTGCTTTCCCAGATATTCAAGTACTTGAGGTGTTATTTTGTATTTTCATGTATTACAAGGAAAACATTTTTAAAGGGGAATAACATTCAAGGTGCATGACGAGAATCAGTCATTTGTGCATCTGAGAGCACCCTAACTGAACTGAAGTTCTCTATGTCATACACAATGAGATGCCATTGATGTTCTTTCTCTTCAGGAAGTATTATGATTCTCTTACCTGGATGTGAATCTAATAGTAGTCTGCTGCAGTGGGGGGGGCTCCTCTATATCATGACAAAGCTTCACCAAGCCTTTGAGTCGAATTAAATGACACCCAGAAGACCATTTAACCTGTGGTCTTCCTGGTGAGATGGTTAATTTTAATAACAGCACGTGCTAATACACAGCATCCACAATACATGGCAGAAGTATTTCCACACATAACATTTAGACTTTTCGTTCTTACGTGTCCCCTCTAGCTGAAACTTGAGATATTTTTGCCCTAAATTTTCAAAAATATGTATTTAGGATCTACCTCTTACACGGAATGAGTGCGTGACCATGTTTGTAGGCTGGTGGACAACTTTGGAAATCAGTTTATCTTAACATAAAATCCAGTTAAGAGGTGACATGCTGAACTAAGAAGCAGAAGGTGAAAGAAGACAAGAAACCAAGAGACAGGCAACCTCAACACATAACAAGGAGTGGTTAAAGGATTGAAGCATTACTTTTCACCTAGAATCAGTCTCAAAGTCCTGTGTTCAAACAGCAATCTCAGCCACCTTCCTGCAAAATTCAGCATTGTTTCCAGATAACTCAGTTTTTTTCATTACTTTAGGTGCAAGTTGAACTCCTTGATGTCCTGAAAATATCAGTGAGAGACTGAATCTGGGATGGTGCTTTTTGCATGGACTGAACTTTGGCAGACTGATCTGTAGTCAACAAAGAGGACTTAGCTCCACAGGAGACGATGTCATAACATACTGCCAGTTGTTCAGTTCTGTAGGTACTCTGGTCTTCTGGCAACAAGTTGATAATGCCTGAACTGGTTTTCTGAGTATAAAACTTGACTTTTGATGTCAAGGTTGCACATTGTTTCATGTGAAAGCTACAGTCCTGAAGAAGAGACATCAAATATTTAAATATCTCTCCTAGTTTTAATTATACTCAATTATAAAGAGCAGGAAGACTACCCACTTGAGTGACTGGCAGCAATGACTTGGAATTGGCTCACCTTCCAGCAGAGCTGATCACATCTCTCCTTTAAATTGGCACTGATGGGAAAAGACTGGTGAAATGTGTCTGAGGTGACAGTGAACTTGAGTTTTTCACCTCAATAAAGTATTTCAAGGCACCAGAGAGGAGCTGAGGGCACAGATGGAGACATACTTCAGTAAGAAACCTTCATTTTTACAGAATCACAGTCACAGAATGGTTGAGATTGAAAAGGTCGTCTGGGTCCATCTGGTTCTACCCCTGCTCCAGCACCCAGAGCAGGATGTCCAGGCCCATGGCCAAGTGTTTTTGGGAGATCTCTGAGGAGGAGACCCCACAGTTTCTCTTTGTCTCTGTCTTTCTTACCAGAGGAGCAATACCTTTTCATTCAGAAGAGATTTCAGGATTCCAATCTGTGACTGGAAAAAGGCCTTAATAGCTATGTTGGAAACGCTTTCCTACAGCATATGTCTTCATTGTTGTTCCTTCCTAAGTTCTCAGGGTTATCAAACTCAGCTGAGTGGAAGCACATCTGCCCCATCTTATTTTACTTTTTTAAATTCAGCTGAACAGCAGAACCCAAGAAAAGGCAGATACCAATTTTTTCATTCAGCAGGGTCAGGAAAAAGTATGGTAAAACCAACAAACACATGCACTCAGGATTAACGATGAAGACATTTCCTATGGGAAATTGAGGTGGAGAATGGTCAAGTACTGGGCATCTCCAGACTGAAAACAGTATCAGGGGTCTAGCCATATTTCGTATTCACCTTTTGAAAGCTCAACATGCTTCAGGTTCTCCAGCAATGTAGTCAGAATTCATAGGAGGCAGGACACTGCCAGATGAACATGGTATCTGGTGCGTCTTACACAGGAAGAGCTTCAAACACACAATCTCTGCATTCTAATCCAGATTTGGCACTGCCCCACACACATGAATTCCCAGAGTAAACAGCACATCAAAAATCCATCAGTAGATGTTAAGACTGTTCTGCAGGGGCACAGATGAGAGCTGGTTTTCTGTGCTTTCATGAGATTTTGAAAAAAAAAAAAAATCAACCACCAATGAAAAGAGAAGCTTCATGCTTGGGGCAGTGCTCATCACCCACAGAATAAGAGCCTCAGGGGACATATCAAGGGTAGGGAAGGATTAATAATGGGAAACAATGAATAGAGAATAGAAAGTAAGAAGCAGTAAAAGACATAGAGGCATGGGATTAAAGCAGTAAAACCACTTTGAAAGCAAACTCTTTCTCACATGGCTGGTTGAAAAGAACAGATGGCACACAGACACCCCTTGACTTACATAGCTGTTTGTCAACATAAGTAGAAGGCCAGCCTACAGATACCCCTGAGCCTGATGATTTCTTGCTGCCTGTGACATGTGCTTTTATTCAAAGTTCACATGGACAAAGGGAGCAGCACTCCAAAACAGGGATTTTTTTGGAGATATGAAAAAAGAGGACTGGAAAACACTATGAAGTCTGTCCTACAGGGGTTAGTGGTGAAAAAGATGGCTAGCTCCAGCAATTTGTAAGGGAACTTGTTTTCTCATATTTGTTCAGCAACAGATCCTCATCCATCAAGCTTTTGCACTAACTTTATACCACTGGACACTAACATTCCTACAGACCATCTTCAGTTAAGCTGGATCAAAAATACCTTGCTCAAATGAGACTCAAGAAAACCATTTGTTTATGCAAAATTCAGGGAATGCTTTGTCATCAACTTCGGCATGGGAAGACTTAATCCAGTGTTGCACAGTTTGCACAATTTGTGTAACAGATGGGAACTTAATGTAGAAATACAGTTATTAGGTAAACACAGTATTTGTGGTCTCTTCCTCAAATAGATCTTCTACCCTTTAACTATTTTCCTCAAAACGTAGTTATATAAAACTACAATTTTCAGGGAAGTATTTTATATAATTTTCAAGTTTAATCTGAAAATGATAAATGCAAGCACTAGTTGGTTCCTGCTACTGAACACAGAGTGCAACTATGGAGTTTAGTGCTGAGAAGAGTTGTCACCAGATCCCTACCATGTCCTAGCAGTTGTGATGTAGCAGACACACACTGAATTATCTGGATGAGATGGTTTAACTTTTTGTGGAACTTTAAGATGAATCAAATATTCTAAACTAAATAAATAGAAATGAATAGAATTAAATACAGTTTAAGTCAACTTTCTACCATAAGTGAAAGTGCTGTGTTTGTATGCACTTGTATATCCACATATGCCTGCAGATTTTGTTGAATTACTCTGAGTGCCTGCCTTACAGCTGCAGCATTTTCACTCTGTTTAAGAATGCTGTGACCTTCCCCTGCATGGGAGACTGAATGCAAGAGCAGAAGAGGAATCCGTATGTTCTCCCTTGTGCTTTTCCCTCCTCTGCTTCAGTCCTCCCCCGCATCCTGACACTTGCTCAGACACAAAGGTCTGATTTTTTCCTTCTTCACAGGTTAGTCCGGCTTATTACACCACCATTCTTCAAAACTCACCACCCCCATCTACGTTTGCACTACCTATGCTCTACGGCGCCTTCAAATACAACTCTGCTCTGTCTTAAGTGGTTGTGCACTGACCTTATCAACTTCCCTCGGCACAATAATTATAAACAGCACTTTAAACACCAGATTTATTTAAAAATGAAGTGATCAAGTGAGCACAGCATGACCAGAGCTCAGGAAACATGCTTTTCATGCCTGACTCTCTTGCTGACTGAGTGTTAACACTTCAGGCAAGTTACTGGGTTTCTCTTCAGTGGTCAGAAACGTCTCTCTCTAAACCTCACAGTTTCAGAGACAAGGACTGTCTTTTATTCCATATTTGTAATGTGAATTACACAGCAAGGCCTTGTTAGCAGCTGAGATCTGTAGCTATTATGGCAATACCTCAAGCGCTGTTAACATTTTATCATCAAATATTGTGTTGCAAATGTATTTAGCACCACGTCGTCAATTAACACAACAGGTCCCTGCCACGTAATCAAGGTTAGATTTCACTTACAGAAGGCATTCAACTGTGGAAGCTGGAGCAGAGATGGAGTACATCTTCCATGATAGTTTGCAGGCTTACCAAACCTTTTTCACCCTCCATTTGTAGCAGAGCAGAGTAGGGGTCTAAACAATTCACGTGTGCTAATTTTTGCACTTGTGTGAAGCTGTTGAGTTCATCTCTGACATATGTTAGCCAAAATTTGTAAAAAACTACCATGTGACATAAACTGAAAAATCCCCGATGAGCTTTCTCTGTCACAAGAGTCTCCAGCTCTTTGAACTTTCCTAGTAAAACATCCATGAGAAGCACAATATTGCCATTTTTAGTCATTGTCTCATTTTCCAGCTGTTGGTAATGGACATGCTGCTCTTTAGCTTATAACGATAAAGCTGAAGCCACACTCTCCATGTTTATAGGTCTCTGCTCTTTCCAAGTGGTGACATGCATGCTAAAGTACAGCTTTTTTTTTTTTTGCCTACAGCTGGAAAAAAATACACCCATAAGACAGTTGGCTGAAACTTACTTTATTTTAAAGAGGTGAGAAGGATTATTACAAAAATTCCCATAAACATTATGGTGCCTTTTAATGATTTTTAAATACTGAAGAAGTACTTGATTCACAAGGAAAAGCAAAAACCTGTTCTATACTGGGTTTGGTCTTGCTGTATCTAAGAGTGAAAATTCCTATAGACTCTTTTAGCTGTAGATATGGTTTTAGCAGGGAGGGAGCCCAGCAAATCCAGCCAGAACAATCTGTTTACATACTGTGTATGAGCAAATCAGTGCTGTGGGGACTGAGACTGCCTGGTGAAGACTAAGGAAAAGCCTCTTGTCAAACATTTTGCCATAAATGACCATCTGAAGGCTTTTCCAGAAGAACAATCCTCTATCAACAGCAAGCAAAGACAGCAAGTGTCATTTCCAAACTAGGAGACGTTACAGTCCCATCTTGATGGACTCCAGCAAAACACGATTGATTGGAGAATGCCTTGGTACTGGGCTGTTACAGGGTCGCACATATGACAGTCCGAAATTATACCAGTAATCAATTGTCTGTTGGAGATGCAAGATCTAGGAGACCTCAAAAGATGCTGTTTCTGCTGTGCCCCTCTCTGCCCCAGGTTTCATGCTAAATGCTCCTTGGCTGGAAGCTCTGAAAGATGTGTTACCCACCACCTCCTTTTCTACCTAATGGCAATGCACATACCCACCATATTTGAGCAAACATGCAGAGTCTGGGTTGTGTTTACGCCTCCACATTTCACATGTATTCTCAAAAGAAAACACAAAGCAAACTGAGAAAAAAATTCAATCCTTATTCAAAAGAAAGTAGTGACAGTGCCCAGGAATTGCTCCTTTTAGTTCACCCATTACACCCATCACAACTGGGTGACTGGAAGGTGAGGAGGGGAGAAGAGAGAGCAGCATATGTTTCAAAAGCTCCCGGCCAAGCAGTCTGGAAGATGTTTCACATTTGGGAGGGAAAACATTCATGTATGAACAGCAGTAGTCACTTAACCCCTATATTCACAGAAAATTTGAGAAGACAGTAAAGACTGAAGCCTTTCTGTTTGCTCCCATTGAAACTCCCTGTTTCGGCAACTGAACCAATTCCTTTTTACCTTGCCCCTCTCTCCACTCTCACCACCAATTTAATCTGGAAACCAGTTCAGATGTTTTTCTTAGGCCTGTAAGTCTAATTCTTTGTAGTTGGGTAAGGTTTGGGGTTGGGTTTTTTTCAATTGAAAATGCCTAGTTATATGTAACATATGGATTTTATAAAGGTGTCTGTGTACTAAAGGTAAAATAGAAAAAAAAAAAAAGAGTGAAGTTTATTATTTTATACAGTGAAGTGGACAGTCTATATGGCTGATTCTTGAGTTAAATGAGTTTTCCAAGAAAATGTTTAGTCTTTCATTGAACAATTATTTTAAATACTTTGCCACCAAGAAAGTAAGGCAGTGTAAGTTATATGAACGTTTTTTTTTTTTCTTTCCTTCCATGGAAACATTTGCTTGACTGATCCCTTATAGTTCCAGAAACAAATATGAGTGCATTTGCTTAAAATAACAAAGCCACACACAATACTTAACTCATTAGGATGATTTAGCAATGGTTCAGTATTTCTTTTGGCTGAGTGCACTGGATGAAATCCCATATATACAGTCTTATATTTTATACCCCTACATTTTCTTCAGGTTATACAGTAATCTCTGTCAGACACCATGCCCCAAGTAGTACAAAAAGATATCTGCTTATGGAGTATCCCTGTCAAAAGGGCATATGCAAAAGAGATTTTAAAAATTAAACACGTTTAATGCTTTACACTTTATGGGTGCTAGAGCAGGGAATTAACTGAGATAGTAAACCCATATTCCCCACCACTAGGAAGATAAACACAATTGTTGAGGAAAGGCTGTATTCACAATGATGAGGCAAAAATTCACCTCAGTTCTAGAAAATCTAAATCAAACTCCCCTCTCTCCTCTTCATGCCTAATGTATGAAATGTGGAAGTAAAATCTCTGAAACTGTAAATTTAATTAAAAGAAACATTGTTAAATATGTTATTACAATCTCTATGAGTGCTCCTCTATACAGAATTTTTACTGGCTTCCCTTTTTATATGCCAGAATAATCATTTATGAGATTTCTCCTTTAATTCATGCCTCTCTGGTGGGGGCACTCATACTATGCATTCCCGCAGTATTGAGGCAGTTGATTTTAGCCGAAGAATCATGTGACAAGTGTTGCTGCACAAACTTTCCCATCTAAACCTCACCTGATGCCATACTGCAATCCCATGCTCAGCTGCCTACTGCTTGAGATCACTTAGGTACTAAAATGTGACTTTGCCTTGGGAAGGGTGACAAAAAGTACTCCTAAAGAGGGACATGTATTTATAGGTCCCATTCCTCCATCTTTCCCCAGATATGTTTCCTGCTGATTTTGGTTGAACTGAAGGGGACCTTCTAACTTTTCTGGTCACATTTTATTATCCCTTGATTTTTAGCCATTGCTCTTCATCTTTCTCTGCCTTTTCTTTGTTTCTTTGGTTGGTTTGGTTTGGTGGATTTTTATCTTCTTGTGGGTTGTTTTTCTTTTCTTTTCTATTTCCATAAACAAAATTGGAAAGAAAAAAAAAAGAAAAAAAAAAAGTCCAGAAATGAGCAATATATTGAAAATCAAATTTTTTTTTTGTCAAAGTAATTGCTATCTGAGGGTGATAATTTCTTTGTTCAGAGCAGATACAGGGCTATTGTCTTGGCCTTCTAAATTGGTACGCCATACCTCATGCTGCCTGCAAGTATCAGTATGGAGCCATACACAGTGGATGCTGAATATACTATGTAAGAGAGGTGTCCTTGTCTAACAAAAACTTTTTTTTTTTTTTAATGGAAGAGAAATAATGAGACAACCGCACAGCATTTTAGTCTACATTTCTCTATTTCCTTCCCATAAAAGGTCTCAAAGAAATGCAAAGCACCATTGAAGAGTTCAAAGACGTACCTCAGAATGTGACTGCACATTCAAGGCACACTGACATATTCAAGACTGGATAGCTCTATTGGAGAAAAAAGGAGAAGGAGAGAGAAGAAAGAAAAAAGCTCAGCATACAAAATACAATTCACAATATCTAGTTCTACTGTGTGAAACTCACTGCATTCATTTTGCTCACTGAGCAAACTGGGTCCCAGAGTATAACACACACAATAAATCCACCCCACTTTTTCCATAGCAGTTGATTTCTAGAGAAGCTAAAAATCATTTGGTGTAAATGATGCAGAGGCTGATGCAGCTGAATTTATAAACTGGGTTGAAAAGTTTGACGTGTTGAATTAGATTATACCATAGAATGCATCACTAAGTAATTGATATGTACATTATGTGCAAAAGAGAGCTCCGCTAACTCAAGTGTAACTTTTTTTTTTTTGCATTATTGTGTAACTCGGCCATCAGTTCATTGTCAGCTGAACAGATTTTCAAAAGGAGATTTAGTCCTCTATTAGCTGAATAAAAATATCATTATGTTATATTCTGGTATTCAAAAAATAATATAAGGAAAAAAGCTTTTAAAAAATAGAAAATAATAGAAAAATGTGAAAGACCTGTTGGGGGAATCTCCCCATCTTTAGGAAGTTTTCTCTGTGTTTGTTCAAACAATGCAAAAGTCCTGATGAAAGATGTGCAATATCAGCACCAATTGGAAAGGTGATGGGGAATGGACAGGAATGAGGAACGGACGGTATCCTCAGCTAATAAAAAACAACAAAACATAGAGTTCACAAGGAGGTTCTAGAAGCAGAAGGGGAATTTAAAAAATCCTCCCAAAAAGACATCTCTGTTTTATACTAGCTGCTTGGTATGTTTCAAGACTTCTACTGACGATCTGCATTTATTTCACAGAGATGAGAGCATTTCCCTCTGCAATTACTGGAATATCTGCCCTGATCCACTGCTGATTACAGCACAGGGTCTTAAATCTTTGTAATCTGTCTGAAATGTTATTAAATATTAGATTTCAGTGTGATTTGTTTTCTTATCACTTTACTTGTAACTTTACTGCCATTCACCGCCAAGAGACCTTGAACTGGAGGCTGCTGCTTTAATCTCAATTTGTTATACTAAAATGCAAAATTAAAGAAAAGTGAAGAAAGTTGAATATTACCAAGGAATGTGATTGATCACATTGTGTCATTTCTGAGTTTTAATATTATAAACTGAATTTTATGATACTCTACCCTAATAGTGACGTATTTAACATTTTAAGACTGGATATAATAATTTTATGGGGCAAAATGGGTATTGTTAGAAGATTATACAGTAGTACTTTGTCAAATCCTTGTATATTAAATACCAAAACACTATGATAAAATAATGGTAAGAGACCGACTTCTCAGAGAAGTGAGATAATCCATCCTTATGCCTAATCTCTGCTTAAAGATCTCCTAGAGGTCCCTGGTCAGCAAGAACTGCAGCATGCAGCTTGTGCCACCATACTGCAGAGCACGGCAGTAATGGACAGTTAGCATTTATGACATCCTGGCTGTTTTAATTTGAAAATGCAAAGTAGGGCCATTTTTATATCCTGACAAATTCTGCTTAGCTTCCAGGCAATTCCAGTTTGATATATACCAAAGGGAACAGGCATGAGCACGCTTTCAAACAGCACAAGAACAGCCAGGAATGGATCCCTTTGTTTTTCTTGAAGTATTTGACCATTTCCCAAAAAAGGCATCCTTTCTTTCATATCAACTTTCTCTACATCTAAGTTTCTCTAATGCATTTCTGGCATGCTGCTGATACTAATGCGTGTTGGTTTGTATCGTATTTTTTGCGGTGTCCTCCTTCCGTGATCACCTCTACCTTCCTCTCGGCCCCACCTTAAACTCTAGAGATCTTGAAATGTAAAAAAAATAAAAAAATAAAAACCCTAGACATCCAAATCTGTGTTTGAGTGAATGGCCTCGCTGGAGTGCTGTAGGAAATCACATCAGTCGTAACATTGGTATGGGTCTGTCATGGTAGAGGCTGGTGGATTTACGGCCTCCCTGGCTGAGAACAAGGAATTTTTCTCTGTAGTCAGGAGTCTGAAACTCAGATGATTTCCAAATGCAAAATAAACACAGATTAATAATAATTAATCAATAGCAATGTCAGATGTTGTATATATGTAACTGTAGTATGCAATATACAACTGGTAGTACCATACTGACTTATGAGGGATACGGTTGGTAGGCATGGTGGTGGTGGGTTGATAGTTGGACTTGATGATCTTAGTGGTCTTTTCCAACCTTAATCATTCTGTGATTCTATGATCATATGTGCAGGGTATGGACTTACCAAGAAAGCAGACAGCACAGGATTTGCAGCCATGGAAATCTGTAGATCAGGAAACAACATGAGCCATTCTGCTGTGCTGTGTCTGTCTGAATCACTGTGAGCTATCATACAAGCAATATTCCTCCTTAACAGTCTATTCTTAAAGTGCATATTATAAAACGAGGCCACTGAGACTTGCACGTGTCGGCTGTCTCCACTGATATTAATTCACTATGTAGCAATGCTGCACAAGGTCAGTTTATGTGGAAAAATCTATATTAGTGGGGGCACACATTGACTCTCCTTTAGGGAGAAAATGATAAGATTTCAAATTAGGTTTTCCATATGGATGTGTAAGGTCTCACAATGAGAAAAATGTCTATTGAAAAGAATCGCAACAGATTTTTATATATATATTGTGAGAAGCAATGAGTAGCAGTGCCGCAGATTTTTAATTAAATAGGTTTCTCTGTAAAGACTGTAGATTCACAAAAATTCAACATGTCAGATAGTGAGGTCTGCTGAAATTTTCAATCTATTCTAATTTTAAAAAACCCACCCTAAATAAGAAAAGACAACGTTACCTATCTACAATCAATGCTCACAAAAGGGTTAATTTTAGAGTTGACTGCTCTAGAATGTGTTACAGTTCTGCTTGAAAAGCTCTGGAGCAGTGATGTAAAGCTCCAAGCATGATAATTTATTGCTTAAATGTGTCATCTCGTACCGGTGAGATCCAGAGACTGAGCTCTTCCCCTAATCCCTCTCCACCAAACACAGGTTGACAAAGTTCTTCCTAGATGGGTGTTTTCCTGGCTCATTCAGATTCCCATTGGTGATGAATACCCCACATCTCCACCATCTATCTTCTGATCCCTGGTTTTTGTGCACTTGCAGAAAGGGAAACCCTCTTCATTTTGGTCTGTCAGAGAGATTAATTTTTTACTGAATTGTTTAGTTTAGAGAATCACAGTGCAGGAAAACACTGGAGTAAAATTTTGGGAAACTCAGAGGTGCCTATCTATAGGGAGAAGAATAAAGTTGAGATTAGTTCATCTGTTCTATTGAGTTTAAACCTACCAGAAACGATAGAAAATATGAAGGACAAACGTCATACAGAACTGTTGGAGCTCCGAGGAAGCTAAATAGATTCTCTCTCCATCCATGGAGGCTCCTGGGAAGAAAGATCACAACTGTCTCCCACGTTCTACCACCAAATAATTCCCGAGACAATAGTGTAAAAAAGAAATCAATTTTTCTGCCTCCACCACTATCCAGGGGCTCAGAACAGAATAGAAAAAAATATTTAAAGATGCCAATTTTGCTCATGGTGAAAGAAAAAACCCTTAAGAATACTTTCAAAACAGAAATGAACAGCAAATCCCCTAATTAAAATAAAATAAAATAAGAAATCAGCATTTATGGAATGAGAAATGAGTCCTATCTGATCATACTGGGGAATATGTGCACTTTTGTAATACACAATAAGGAAATGACGGTGGTGATTTTTCTCACAGTATTGCTTTTTTTTTCACCGTATCAGAAAACCAGAAAAAAGAGGGAAAAGGGAGTGGGAGAGGAAAGGGGAAGGGAAAGGGAAAGGGAAAGGGAAAGGGAAAGGGAAAGGGAAAGGGAAAGGGAAAGGGAAAGGGAAAGGG
>JAOWBP010052126.1:0-13739 GCA_028571105.1 Tragopan temminckii
ATACTAGACCAGGCTGCCCAGGGCCCCATCCAATCTGGCCTTGAACACCTGCAGGGACGGGGCATCCACAACCTCTCCGGGCATCCTGTTCCAGCACCTCACCACTCTCTCTGTAAAGAAGAGACTGGATTACTGGAGACTGCACATTCTCCACTGTGTAGTTCAAGCTTAAAGGAAGTTACACCCAGCTATACACCTTACCCACCCTCCTCCATGCTAATTAGTTACTTCCAGTTAATTCCACTAGCTGAGCAGAGTTGCCAAATCTTTTAATTTTTATCACTGGTACACAATTTTGGTCCTCTGCTCCTCAGCTGTACTGAGCCACCTCGATGCTTCTGCTTCAAATTCTACAGGAGCTCCGGACACTTCAGTGCCTGGTATTCTCTCACCAGGGTGCTGGTGAGAGATGCTGGCTCTGATGCTGGGTACGGCAGGAGACTCAGTTGCCCAGATAGAGGCACGGTGCCCATGTACAGAGCTGGTTGCTCTCCACAGAGCACTGGCTGTTCTGGGTGATCTGTGGTTCAGAGCAGGCTTACCAGCCCTGTGTGAAAGTTTCTGGTTAGTCGTGCTGAAAAGGGCAGCTATTTGTGAAGAGCGAGTGCCTGCAGTTTTCAATAAAGCTTTTAAAGCTCCCTGTTCCAATTTGAGATGTTACAGTCCCTCTAATTTTGGATTATTTTGACTAGGTACAGCTGCTAAGCCTTTCTGTCCTCGTCTGCCTGTCCCCTCCCCAAAGAACATAAGCCTCTAAAAGTCCACGGTGAGCGATCTTACTATGAGCCTTGCACATATCACGTATTTAATGAAGGCTGTTAGCTGCCTTGTGGTTAGGTTGAAAGAAAGAAAGAAACTTGAAAGGACAGTGACTAATACCTCGCTTGTGTCAGAAGATTAAAATACACACATTTTCAAAATATCAAGCCTTGAAATACATATTTAAGAAATTCTTTAGCTTGGTTTGTTACAGCAGGCCACATCTATGTCATACCCAAAAAGCTTACTAATAGCTTTCACAGGTTCTTTCTCCAGAAAGCATTTTACTCATGCTGCCTAGACCTCCTTGCCCATTGCAGTCACCTGCCTTCCCAGAGCACTGAGGGGTGTGCACTTGGGAAGCTGCCCCTTTGAGAAACGTGCTAAGTACACCTTTCCGCTAGCTGACCAAGGAAGTCACAAAGAACACATCACATTCTTCTGCAGTTTTACTAGTGCTGGTGGAATATATTGCTGTTACTAACTTCACTTCTTCTGTTAGAATACAGGGTATTTTGCCTTTGACAAAATGTAGTACAAGGCCAGAGCAGGGGTAAGCAGCAGAAAAACAAGTTGTGTTACCAAGTGCAGCTCAGGGAGCTAAACAAGCCCTGCAAAATGCTGGGGTGACTAATATACCCATTCATGAGTTCAGTAAATTAATAAAATCATGTTATTTTTGGCACCTATTTTTTGCTTTTGATGTCTGATGGTAATTTTCCAGTAGTCTAGTTTTAATGAAAACGTTTACTCATGTAAATTAGGGTTTCAGTTTGTTTGTGTTGACGTTATTCTTTATTTTTGTAGAGAAATATCTTTTCTTTCTTCATCATCTACTTTCAGAAATCTTTTGGAATGCTCCGAGGAAAATGTCATCCTTCTTTGACGTTCTCGTTTTGTTTGGGTTTCTTCTTTCTTTTTAGTTTCTGTGAAGTAATGTAAACTCTAGCTTAATTTGCTCTGGCATCCCTGCAGTCCAACACTGGTAAATATCTTGTATTGTGGCCCATCTGGGTAGTCATAGAAACCAGAGACCTCCATCCTCCTCCTTGTCTTTGGAAATGGCATGCAAACAGGGCATCAAAGTGATGTTTTCTGAGTGCAAGAGAGCCCTATGAAGAGCCAAGCAGAAAGATTTCTTACTGGGTTTGTTCTCTCGCAGCCTGTCAGAGCAGTTGCTAGAGTACACTCTTGTTTTCTCTTGAATATCTGGCAACAGGGTAATAGAAAAAATGTGAGCGTCATGAAAAAGGCAAGCTTGCATGGTTAATCTTGTCCCCAGCTTTTCTTTTCTTGATGTATTTGTCTTGGATTGGGCTGCTAACTCATGAGGAGGTGGGGAGCGTGTTGCTGCAAATCGTGTGTGCTGCAAGTGGCTGAAAGAACCAATTGTGGAGCACGTGTACAGAGCTGGCCATTTCTCTTCACTGATCCTCTGGCCTCTTAAAGGAAAAAACGGTGAAATAATTCTGGCAAACATGCTCAAAGTTGTCACTCGCAGAACAGCAGCAATGCCAAGAGATCATTCCAACTGAATGAATGGAATGGGTTTAGTGATAGCGTGCAGTGCCCGCCCCTGGGTACTCCAGCTGTGTGCTCAGAAACTGTGCAGGGCTTCTGGGTGCCAACCAGCCCAGTCGGTTATCAATGGCTGTGAGTTCCAAAAAAAGGCTGGAGAAAGCATTTTGTAAATAGCAACTTGCTTGTCAGCTGAGAGATAGGCTCAGTCAGCACAAAGGGGCACGGAACAGTTTGGTTTTATGTGTGGGAGAGAAACCTTCGTACAGGCTGTTCATGCTGAGCGTGCTGCTGCAGGCCTAAAAGCAGCTGCCTCTGTGCCTCCACTGCTTATGCAGCTTCTCAACCAATGCGGGTCACTGGGCAAGCTTCTGAGCTGCAGTAAATTGATGGGGGAAGTCAGTTGGTGGCCTCATGCTGAAGATGGATGCTGCGGTTCAGGGAGCTGCTTGGTGTGAGAATCTGCGCTGAAAGCGTTAAAGGCTCAGAGCAAAAACTCCCATTGCATCATAGCTCGGGTGAACTGCAAGAAGAGGATAAGGGATGTGCAGGCTGAATGCTGTGATCCTGCAGCTCATAATAAATATACAGAACAGGGGAAGGCCGCTGAGTTATTGTTGCTATTTGCATAGCACTAGCACGTGTTAAATATTTCAGAAGATTTTTGTAGACTGGATTTTTGCCCTGCATAGCAATTGAGCAAATTCTGGAGGGAAACAAAAGAGGAAAAACAATTAAGAGTGTCTGCAGGGTTAAATCACACATTTTCTTGATCAATTTTTGCATACATGCGTGTGAAGTACAGACTTCCTTTTTTCATTGAGTAGTTCTTCTGATACCTTGCTAAAAATCTTGGATGAGTATTCCCAGCACTCCTTGTGCTGCCTCAGACATCCCAGAGGATGTAGGCCTGCAGGGAGAAGGGACCTTACAAGGGGTTTGCGTGCCCTTTGTTCAAGGCAACCTGACAAGGTGTAGTGCTTCCCCTGCAAGCTTTGCCTGTCAGTGCAAAAAGAGTCATTTCTGCTTGCTAGACCAAACCACTTTTCAGCTCAGCTTTATGTTGTGCTTGTGACAACCTGTTTTTTCTTATCCTGTTCTGTGTTTCCTGATTTTTTTGGAGCTTGTTTTTATGTTTTTTGCATTTGAGCTTCCCAGTAATCAGTGGCAGTATGACCGTCTTCCTGGGCAGGCTGGCACATGTGGTTTGCATTAAACGTGTTTTTGATATGAGGGTATGTATATATGGTCCTCTAAACAGTTATCGTGAAAATCCTACTCCACTGCCAGCACGGTGCCAAGTCAAGTAATGCTGTTTGCACATTTCAATCTTATGTCTTCTTCTTCTTTTTTTTTTTTTTGCATTTCTCCAGCACCTATCACATACTGACATTCTTATTACCATTGGTTAATGTTTTTCTCAGACTTTGCTCTTGGTGTTTCTCTTTTTAGAGTAACGTTAGATCACTAGTTCCTCACATGCCCTTGCATGTATTTACTGCTCTACATGTAGGGGTGTGAGAGAGAGATATTTTTAAAGCCTCTTTCCTCTACTCACATCCTGCCCCAACTCGAGATGAAATACAGCTGAGGATAGTTTTATCAGAACAAGCAAGTAAAGATGCTGTATTTTCTCAAATGTGTGTCCTGTAGCATTTGTTAGAAAACAGGAAAACCCTGAGGCGCTTTTTCCCCACAGCATCCCTACATTTCAGCACTGGTTTGCTATATTCAGAAGTAAGGTGAAGGAAAATGTGCGCTCAGCTTCTTCTCTTCAATGGCCCCCTACCCCACAACCCACCTCACCTGGAGCATTAGGTTTCAGTCTAATGTTGAAGCTCCCCTTCTGCCCCACATACTACAAAGGTTATCTGAGAAAATGGGGTTTGTGAGGGCTTAGTTTTATTTAAGAGGAGCACACGTTATGCGTATGAAACTTTAATTAGGCTCTGGTGTCAAAGCCAGTTCTGCTTCGGGTTTGTTCTCTGGGTTAGTAACAAAGCCTGAGACACCTTTACGGGGGAAGCTCTCAGTGCCGAGGACACAAAGCAAGATGGCTCACCCCAACAGCCTGTCTTTTAGTTGCTAGGTTGCTGTAATCTTTCAGCCTTTCTCAACAGTGCAACGTGTGTTTCTTTTAAATGAAAAAGAAAAAAAAGGAGGGGGGGGGGAATCCATCAGTGCGAAACCATAGGGAGGAAAACTCCTGTTCTGTGTTTTACAGCTCCTAGAGCCCAGTGTGCAAGGTGTCTGTGGAAATAACCAGGGGAGACCTGCTGAGGCTGCTTTTGGAGGGCCTGTGTTGTGAGCTGATGCTGGCAAACATATTCAGAAATACTGCCTTGCAAGAAACGCTGAGTTAGGGCCGATCAAGTAATATTTCTGAGTTTCGCTACAGCTCTCTGATACCTCTGAGTGCAGGTTCAGCTGGTCAGACTGGTTTGTAGTACAGCCTGTCTTCATCCAGCAATACATTGCATGTTCTCTGCATTAATATCACGTCAGGCATAGGCTCTCAAAATACACTTACTCTTCATCATGTGCAAATACACATAGTATTTGTTTAATCCTTGCCATCAGCTTAAAAAAAAAAAAAGTTAATTTGCCTTTTAAATGTAATACAGGCCTGCAGAGGCAAAGAAGTAGTCTTGGTCTCTCCCTAAATACACACTTATTATATATTTGTATCACATAAAGAAGAATTATAAGAGGGCTTACTTGCTATTTCTTACCACTCTGTGACAGAAAATTCCTTGGGGAATTTTAGAGGAATTCATCAAAGGCTTAGTTAGTGTTCGTTTTAAATCTGTAGCACTCATTGGCTCTTTGTAAAGTTTGAACAAAATAACTGTTAACAAAAATACTCCAACCCCTGCCAATCTGCAGAGTTTTAGCCTCTTGGATTGAGATTCTCTTTCCAAATTTTAACGAGGATTTCTCACATTTACGTTTATGATCTCAACGGTGCTTAAGTCTTCCAAAGATTATTACATAAACAGTACCAAAAGCCTCAGTAATTCTGCTCTAGGAGTCCTGCCCCGGCCTGCATATTTCTGTATGTGCAGATAAATGATCTGCCCTCCTCAAAGCCCTCAAGATCTCTTTCACTGACATAACAAAACAACAAAACTTCCATTGTTTTTGTCAGATCTTCTGTAAAAAGAGAATGATGAGCCATTGTAGAGCAAAGTATTTCCTACTGAAATATTTTCTAAAAGGCATTGGGGAAAAGAGTAAATATTGCTGAAAAGTTCTGAAGAGGCACATTTTGCAGGTCAAGAGTTGTGTTGTTTTGTTTGTTTTTATTATTAAGAGGTCCCATGAGCTGCAATATTGCACTCTTTGGAGGTAAGGTTGGCCCACTTGTCCAAAGAGCATATTCCAAATGGTGGTAGCTCTGACGGCTGACAGCCTGAGGGAGCAGAAGCACCTCTGCAGTGCTTTGTTCTAAGAACAGTCTCAATACTCGGTGCTTCCAAAGCATATACCAGAAGAGATGAGAGAGCAGGTTGTAGAGGCATTAAGTGCAATTCCTGTGCGTGCATAAACTGAAAATTATTTTTTATGGGAGTAGGAGCTAAGTGTGGTGCCTCAACTGTTGATTCTGCCTTCCTTCAAAGTGCTGTGCTACCGTCCTGGCAAATGTTATTCCCAGCTCAAATCTGAGTGCGTTGCATTACAGCACTGAGACACTGTAGAATCATTTTTTTCAAAAACAAGAGATATGGATGCTTTATAGAATTTTATTTAATGTTCTAATTATATTGTTTCAGTTTTATTAAGTTGGAGAGGGAACATCATCTTTAGTAGAGAAATTACATCTGACAAAATTCATCTCGTGTCTTAGGTGATACCAAATGCATCTGAGACACAGCTTCCATTGTTCATTCAAGAAATGAATATTACAAAAGTACTTCAGTTTCCACTTTGAATGAGTGTGTCTTGGAGAGAAGTAACTGTCCTCTGACTCTTCTGCTTTGCTGAGGCAGCCACAACAGCTTGGCAGTATTGGAATCACTGTGCTCAGTCACATATGTTACTTCTGATTTAACGTCATGTGTTATATGGGCTTAGGTGGCACAAGTTAAATTTCATTACGGATTGAATTAGTGTCTTTAGGTAAAGAAAATTTGGGAAGGAAGGTCCAAAATCTTAAACAAACAAGCAAACAAAACTTATTAGGAGTTGAAAGTGGGATTTATGTTAAGAGCTTTCAGAAGCAGTGTTAAACTTCCTAAGAGAAGTATCACCTCTGTTTCCTTTGTACTGATGGGGATCTGTGGCGACATCCACCAGAACTCTGAGATAAAATTCCTGTACTGTTCTGAACAAGGGCAGTGCTGGATTCATAGCTTGGTTTGGTTTGCAGCGTAAACAGGTTTTGTTTCAGACACTTCAAAGTTACCAAGATACAGAAAACGACACATCATTTCAAAATATTAGCTGAAGGTTGGGAAATGTACCATAGGAAAGAAGTAAGTTAGATTTATTTATGGAGATGCATGCAGAAGCCAGTATCACAATATGTTAAACACCAGAAGAGGGTTGTGAAAGGATAATGGACCTAAATAGCAAAAAGAATATCATAATCACTCACTTCTACAGGCCAGTTCTGTATGCAATTTTATGTTATGAAGACATTTAAAACAGTTAAAAATTCCAGTAGATAATATAGAATGTCATTTGAAAGTGCAAATTTTGTAAGGTTTCATTTATTTTTTAACTAATTTGGATCCTGTTCCAGATTGTTTACAATTCCTGCTTCCAAATTTGTTTCCCTTTTATCTGTGTAAGCATGTGCCGAAACCGTTGCTCAGTATACACAAATGCTAATCTACCTTAATGCACATGGAAAATAGCTTTCCTGGCGCTGAGTTTAAAACTCTCATAGAATACATTATTAATCGAAGAAGTCTCTCCTTTTAGAAGAGCCTATCACTTACGTGGTCACCATCAAGAAGGTTACAGATGAATACAATGCTCTTTATTAACTGGTGTGGTCTTCAAAACATACAGCAAACAACCCTAGATAC
The DNA here is from genome assembly GCA_028571105.1 of Tragopan temminckii. NCBI lineage: Eukaryota > Metazoa > Chordata > Aves > Galliformes > Phasianidae > Tragopan > Tragopan temminckii. The sequence goes on from JAOWBP010052126.1 coordinate 7,311, forward strand.
CTGAAATATATAAAAAATAAATTAAATTTCAAAAGTAATTTTCTTTCTCTGTACTCTGCTTGCTTACTCCAACACGATCTAATTATAATGTAATGACAACTTCTTTTATATTGCCCTGCATGCTTTAATACTCCAAATGCATTTCTCTTGGCAGATCTTTGCAGTGAGGTGAAAGCATGGTAAATATTCAGTTCCCTATAGTGAATAATTCCCTGGCTTTGCATTTGGCATTCAAATGCTAGCTCATGCACCTACAGAGATCTGGAGTGTGGTTGTAGGGAAGCAGGTAGGGTGAAGCCGGTGTCCGTCCACCTGTGTGTCATGTAGCTGAATATTTTTTTGCCACTAGTGGGGTTTCAGCCCAGCTTCTGCTAAGTCTGCAGTGCTGAAGTCTTCCTTTTGTTCCACGTGCTGGTCTTGCAGAGTCTGTTGAGCCTTATCAAACACAGCCAGTTGGTGCTGCTGGTATGAAAGCGCGGGGGAGCTCTCATGTGGAAGGTTAATGGAGTGTAATTATAAAGAAAAATGAACTGCTCAACCACTCTATCTCCCTCTACCTGCACTGAGAGTGACAAGTGCTCTGATCTTTTATAAACCCTAGAGCAGAGGTTTAGCAGTCTAAAATGATGACAGTATAACTGTCAAACAAGCAAGCACACTGTGAAGAAGTGGTATGAACTTATGGATAGAAATGTTTATGTTCCCTTCTGTGGTCTCTGTTAGTACTTTCTTGCTGTTTACCGTCCATATTGATATATCATATCTCAAATGCATCTTCCTGTGAGGTGTCCATCAAAGTCAGAAAGATCTTTGTGTTCCACACATGACTTCTTCATTTATGCTCTTTACAGTACTGTTATGTTGCTCAATGGAGTAATGGCACCTTCCTAAAGCATTTAGATCCCAAAGGATTAAACTGTTATAGAAAAGAGTTCTGGGGGCAGCAAGAACAACTACTGAGATTTATGTTGCAGAAACTGACCAGAATTTTAGATTAATACTAAATTATATACATATTTAGATGCTTATGCTTGATCTTGTTAGTTGTTAGGTACTATGTACATCTGCTAAAAACAACTGTGCATGTCAGACGCTTTCTGTCTTTCATCTAGCAGGCAGATTTTTTAAAAGACTTCCTTCTTGAAAAGGAAGTAGAGGAGAGATGCCACACATCAAAACCGAAAGGGACAAATGAGATAACTACTTCAACTTCCTGTGATTAGAAGCCATTATATTCTACCTCAGCACTCCCGTGTGACATCTCCTGACTTCAGTGAGACTAGGATGGTTTCATTATCAGGAGACAAAGTTCTTGTGTTCCACGGCCATAGGGCAGGTGACAGATTGGGTTGCCAGTTATTCTGAAGGCCATTGCAATGTCAACAGGTTGATGTGGGGAAATTTGCCCAGTTAAACCTAGCAGGCAACCTGCATTTTGCATTGCAGTGGAGGGGAAAAATAACATCCCGGCAATTCCAACCTGGGAATTTCTTTTCCCATTCCAAGACTGGAATCAATAAGAACATGAATGTGTAAGCAAGGCGTACAATGAAAGGCATCAAAGGAAGGTTAGTTTGTGTTGCTCAACTTCTTTTCTCTGCTTGTGACCAGCTTCTTGTATTTTAGAAGAAGGTGAAAAATCAACCCTGAGTATATCTGGTCATTAGTGTCTCTGAGAGATGTTCGTACTCTCAAGGGGAAGACTGTGTTTATGTGGGGTCTTAGTGCCAGGGAAGTGAGGCCACTGCCAGGCTGAGAACAGTGCTGGCACTTGTGCTGTCCCTGTGGCCCATCAAGGCTGGGCATGAGCAAAGGCTTCCCAGGATTTCCACACACATACTTATATAATCTCCAAGAGTTAAATTAAGCATTTCCTTTGGAAAGCTGCAAAATTTTGTCCTGAAAAATGTTAAGCCATGGCACGCCATTGTATCTCATATCAGGCTCTTCCAGCATTGATCCATCTTTGCATCTTATTACAAGGTTGAATTTGTCTACCTTCAGGTTGCAGCCATGGAATTATCATTCTACATTTCTCAGAGAAACTCAAAGCCCCCCCCATCCTCAAAGTCTTCTTGGTGTACAAGTATCTCTACCCAGTCAGATGTCTCCTCTCAGTCTTGTATGTCATGAGCAGGATGTGCTGAGCCACAGGAATCCTCATGTTGCACAGCACTGTTTGTTGGGTCTTCAGCTGCATTTGTGATTTTCCTTTGGACTCTCACCAGTAGCTCTGCATCCTTAGACAAAAACTGAAGTTCTGGGCGTTTTTAAAAGAGATAGAACTACATCTTCAGTTTTTGAGTACTTTTAGCCATATTTGTGAGATATTATTTGCGCTGAGATAAACACAGGGGCAAAGTCCTCCCTCCCTTTTCCATTTAAATTGGGTGGCTGAGCAAGAACCTTTACTTTTTTTCTTGTTTTTTTTTTTGTGTGTGTGTGTGTGTGTGTGTTTTTTTTTTTTTCCATGGAGAGCAGAGTCACTGTTGACTGATCCACAAACCTTTATACAATGAAAGGCCAGTGATTTGGTTCTGCAGTGCTAGTTTAATTTCATGTCTTTTCTGTGAAGCAAGCATTTTTCTTCATTTTGATCGTGCTTGGTTAACTAAAGAGAAGAGTACAGCAGGTATGTTTGGCTGGGCAGAACACCTCTGTTTGACATGCTGTTTAAATGTAGGAAACAGAAGAAAACCCTCTCACTTGAGTGAGATGAAACTACAGCTTTTTGCTCTGGTAGCTCATTCTGCCTATTAAAGACTGCTCAATAGTGAATTGCTGTGTGATATTGGTAGTGATGGGGTTTAACTGAATCCATGCTTAACAGTATTTGGTTGACAACATCAACAGGGAAAAAGCCTGTTCACTGGTGCTTAAGCAGCTGTGATAAATTCCCAAAGAAATACTAACTTTTTCTCTCACCCCTAGAGGATCCCTTAACTAGCTGATATTTGAAACAGGTTGATTACGCTGCATGCAAAATGAATTGAATAAAACTACTTCTACATGTTTTATATTGTTAACATTCAATTTTATGGAATATTTTCCATATTTTCTAGTACTGGAAAGGATTAATACAAGCATCTACTTCATTCTGTATCTCTATCAAGTCTTTCTGTATTTATTCCTTCTTCTTGAATTTCTAAGCTCTGCAGTTAGTTTATGATCTCTGTAAAGAAACTGTGGAAACGAAATATTGGATGCTGTTGACAATGTCAAGGTAATCAACCGATTCTCCTACAATATAGTCCGAGCATACAGATGTTCCTCTTCATAGAAGAGAAGTTTACATTCTATTCTAACCTAAAGTTAGTCATCTTGCTTGTTACTTCTGGTGGTGCATGAGCCTGGTCCGTGTGTGTTTTCTGTCACGAGGAGGAGAGGAGGTGTGATGCGGTCATGGGAACAGCAGTGGGATGCACAAGAATCCTGCTGAAACTGATTCATTTTTTCTTCTAGGGACTGTGTTACTGTGCAGGAGCACACTGTAAAATTATTCAGTGACTACCCTTTCTGTTTGAGCTATTCAAAAATATTAGGAGGTAGCAGATTAGAAAGTAGATTGTTTTATTGTGGCTGATAATTTGTAAAGCAAGAAATAAGTTCCCTGATTTATAGTCCTCTGCTGTGCTTACTTAATTCAGACAAATTCACTTTAAAAGATGTCACATTATGAGATAAATCAGAGTTTAGAGGAGAGAAGCAGTGGTATTTCCCTGTTAGAGGTGCTTAGTTGAAACTGCTGGCTGCCATGCAGAGCTGTAAGCCACTTGCCCAAGGAGATCATTCTCACGTGTTTTCCTGCAGTAATTTTTCTGCTGTGGTTTTATACAGCAAGTTTTAGTCCATGACACTTAATGAGTCCAAATTATAGACTTCTAGAAGACAAGTTCAGTCAGACATAGAAACGTACTTTACATCAAAGTTCAAAAGAACCTTTGTTGCATTTGTTCACAATCTAGGTTGTTTTTGTTTTTTCCCGAGGAGAATCTTTTTTCCTGAAATATATGAATTGGGGAAGTCAATATGAAGATAGGCAAGATAAGATAGAAATTAGCACCTTTAATGTGGTAGTCAGCAGTGTAGTTATTTCATTTCTTTGACCATTTCACGTGGAGATGATCCCCATATCCTTTTACCAGCTTGTGTTTGTGCTCAAAAGTAATTTTTTGAGAAGCAGAAAAACCTAAAACAACAACAAAAAAACCTTGTCAAGCCTCATCTTTGCATTCCATTTCTCCTTAATTACATTACAAATACCCCACTTAACTGTTTTTCTTGTTCTGTTTTGCCTGTTGTCATATATTTAATTCTCCATTCATTAATTGCTTCACTGTTTGAATACTGTAGCTGTTCTTTCAGGTTTCTTTCAGTTAGCAGAAGTATTGGGGCAAGTATTGTATTTATTTAATGTATAAGCTGAAGGAAAACGTGTATGTAGTGCTTCTGCTAGTTCAGTGTCTATTGCCTACTTTGTGCGGCATGTAGGAGAGATTCTAAAATGAGAAGACAGTGATGCATAAGGCATTTCACGGTACAGCATTCCCTTCCAAAAATTAATTGGTCTTGTGTTGCTGCAAATGGTAAAAGACACAGTACTGAAAATAAAGCAATCAAGAACTTGCATAAAACAGAATGGCACAGCAGCTATTTTCAGTCATTTTCGTTTATAAATCTAGCTATAATTTAAATAAAATAGAAAAGTTGATAAGCATTCTCCCCCATTAGGAATGAAGGAACTAACATTATTTTCAGAACGTGCGTAAGCCATTTCTGAATTATTTCTAGCAACTTTGAGAAGTGTTTTTCTGTCCTAATGGAAAAATCTCACATTCAAAATAGGTAGGCATGTAGACATGCAGAATACGTCTTTATGTCTTTGTAATGCTTTTAGACATGTTTTACGTGGGCTATGTGGAGCACATACTCTTTGGGACACTTACTGGTGTGTTGGCGGTGCAGCCATTCACTGGGTAGGCAGGGTTAAGCTGTCTATGTTTAATCAAACACACAGAAACAAAGAAACAAACAACAACAACAAAAAACCACTTGGAATAAATGGGTTAGGTTAGTAAATTGTAGAAAGAAATACTGCACGTTTCAATACTTGTGCCCAGTAATAAGGCATTGGCAGTCTCAGTCCCGCTGCTGGCAGTGGTGGCTGTGTGCCCATACAGAGCACAGGCGATCCCTTTCCCCACTCTCCCAGGGGAGGCTGTTTCAACTCGAATGTATAGCTGGCAGTTTGGATAACTTTAAGAAGTAGAAAGTTTGACCATGTTTTGTGAGGGGGAATAATTTTTTTCTAATTTAGTTGATTTAGATTTTTTTGTTCATAAAACAATCTTGAATGTGAGTCAAGCACAGCTAAAGATGCCAAGTTCTGTACAAATACAGGGTGACCATTAAAGATGTGAACATATTTCTGTAGCCCTTTCCCCAATCTATCAATAGAAGTAAAATCCAATTTTATTATACAATGGATTTTTTTCCTCACAGTTGTGAAATAGAGCATCATGGATTTCTATCACTGGATTCTCCTACTTTAACTTTCTGATGCATCAGCAGATGAGTGTACAATTATTCTCCTCGCTGGTAATCTTTCCACTCCCAAATTCCACTCTCAAAACGCACACCCCTGGCAGTTTAAAGAGTAACTTTAAACTCTGTATAGAAGCGGAGGTCTTTTATTTCTCATTGGGTAGTGGCAATGCGAGGGAGGGAGGCAGGAAAAGGAGATTGCAGGGCAGGGAGATTCCCTCCAGCCTTCCCACTCCCGATCCTCTCTTACCATTTCATTCTCAGCAGCTGGCGACTTCTAAATCCCAGAGAACATTTCATGCTCGTTGCAGGGAGCAGAGAACAGGGTACACTTAATAGTTTACTACTGGAGTCGGTGGAGCAGGAAAACAGGTCACTGGCAGGCACTTGGTAAATTCAAAGCACATCAGCTCTGGTTTTGTGATACTGAAGGTACGCACTGTGAGGCTGCTTGATACTTTACGTCTCTCTCTTTTTTAAGGAGTTTTTAATGTTTAACTCTTTTATAGATTTTTGGAGTTTAATAACAGACCCTCTTTAGATAGTTGCGGGGTTTTTTTGGAGTGTTGCTTGGATAAAAAAGAAAATGTGTCACCAAATGTAATGGAGAATCTAGTATTTTGAAGTTTGCTGTACACACAGTGCCACTTTTTCATTAATTGATTGAATGATTTTGTGGAAATAATTCTTGGCTAATAATGTTGTGCTTAAAGTTTTATCAAGGACTTTATCATGAAAATATTGCTATAAAAGAAAGTTTTTGATAAGAGCACAGAGAAGACATCTTTTCTTGTCTCACTGAGGCACAGTGAGATGCAGAGGCAGATTTTCTGCTTAATCAAACCAAAATAATCTAATGCTCTGTTTGATCTGGCCTGTGGCGTG
>JAOWBP010052129.1:0-13732 GCA_028571105.1 Tragopan temminckii
GAACTTAAGCCATTCTTCTCAATAAACCTTTGACCCTCTAACGATTAATTCTGTGTCATTACCAGCACACAATAATGTCATTATTGACTCTCATTTCCAAGTAACTTATGAGTATACTGAAGAACATATCTCAGGCAGACAACTGTGAATCTTCACTTGTAATGTCCCCACTATGAAAACTCACCATTTACCCTCATGGTCTCTTTTTTGTCTTTTAACCAACTATTTATCCATTCCATAGCATCAGGCTGGATTCGTATTACATTAAAACTTGTTATGGGCAGAAGGGATTATACCTTAAAGGAGGAGATAAGAATGAACTGTTAGTCCCATTGTGTTCTAATAATCTATTGTTACAAATAATCCCATTAACACAGGAAGAAAACTTCAACAATACAGTTAAAATCGTTGTATATAAACTGGTTTGTATCTGCTCAGTTTCTTTGGAGCTGTGCTCACCTTCTGTATGTCCTAAAGGGTCCTAGGGTCAGCAACTTCCATCTTCCTTAAAAAGACTGCATCAGAAGTGGGGCTGTTAGGAGTCACTCTCCTTCCATGTTTCTGCTGGGAGGAGTTTCCTGTTCATAGCTGATGTTTCTTTCCTGTCAGTTCAGGGGTCTGCTTGGGTTTTCTCACTACAGTCTACAATCTTCTCATTGCTGAAATCTGAAATTTGCTCCATAGCTTCCTTCAGACCTTTGTAAAGGGCTATTGTTAGAGCAGGGTTGCTCGGCTTGTACAGTATGAAAATATCCACAGCCAAGCTCAATCCAGTTAGCCAATAGCCACTTGACCAGTAGACAATACTCATATACTGGAAAAAAAAAGTCCAGATCAGTTCCAGTCAGAACCAGCGTGGGCAACTCCTAGGCCTCTGCACTGTCAGATCACTATGGGGTCTCTGGCCTTTTACTGGTATTGTTAAAATTGTATTTACTGGGTTACACCTGAATGCACTGGAATGCTTTTATCAGAATTGCAAGTTGGTGCTTTCCTCGGGAGAATTCAAAATTTTCCAAATAAAACAGATCTATCCAGGCATCCCCTAATTCTGTTCCTTATCGTTGTTTCTAGTTATTTGCCCAATACACATGTCAGGCTTACACTGCTACCATTTCCCAGATTTTCTCTGGAACCGTTTTAAAGAATTGATGTCGCATCTGCTTCCTTCCAGAAGCCAGGCAATTTAAAGCAATAGGTTACCCCCTGCCGTGAGTAATTCAGCTCTTTCGTCCTTGAGTTCCTTTAGAAATTTGGAGTGAATGCAATACAATCCTGGTGATTTTCACCTTATCTATTTATTCCGTAATCTCTTCTACAGTAATTCCAATTTCAGACTGATCTTCTGATGGGTCCCCTGCCAAGAAGGGTTCTGGTTTCAGAAACTTCCCAGTTCTTTCCACAATGAACACCAATGTAGGGAGTTCACTTAGCGTCTCTACAACGACCCTGTCTTCTCTGGGTGCTCTTTCATGCCCTGAAAATTAGCTAGTCCTACAGATTTTGGCAAGTTTCCTGCTTCTGATGTATTCTGTGGGAAAAGGATTATTTTGATTCCTTTGTTAGTTATTCTTCAGATGCTTCTTGGTCTGCCTTGCTATGTTTTCACATTTAACCTGACAGAGTTTATAACTCTTTCTTGTTCTGTCCCTTGAAAATGACTTCAGCATTTTTTTTTGCTTTGAACAACCTCACTTACCCTGCTGATGAGTTACATGAGCTTTCTTTAGCCCTTTCTGAAGTCCTTCTCAAGAGAAAGTATGCATTTCTAATACAAATCCTTACGTAGGTTCCCTGTACAGAGTTGAGACTGAGCTGTCCTTAGTTTAACAACCTCTCTCTTACTTTGTTACCCTCTTTTGAATTAAAATAAAACAGTAGGGAGGATGTGCCCAGGAGTAAGCTCCTCACTGTTCCCTGACCGTAAGCTCTAGATGTTGCTGGAGGAGTTTGCTGGCAGGGTTCCCTTCCTCAGAGCTGTGTCTGTAGGGAACAAAGGAATGAAACTGAGGACATATGTGTATGTGCTGTTCCAGGACTTTCTGGGCTCTTACCTGCCTTTGCTTTGTCCCCTTACGCTTATTTATCTTGCATCCGGCTGTCTTGTACTTCTGTCTCATACCAATAGAACTTTTGCTGAACAGTTGTCCTATTTGCATTTTTGTGGCACACTTACTGCCATTTTGGGACCGTGGCAGTGGGAAGTAACTAGGCTTGTCTGACATCATGTCTAGAATGACAGCAGGGTGACGATTTGCACAGTAAGGCTCTAGGTAGGTGTACATTCCTCTGGCTTCCCTAAGCTAGCAAGGAGAACTCTTCATAGTGCCTGTTCGCTGACCCAACTGTTTCACAAGACTTGTGCACATAGGATCAGCAGAAGCAAAGGGAATAGCTTGTTTCTGAGGTCTCGTTACAGTAGTAAATATTGACAATTCCAGTGAATGATAATGAGATTGTGCAGAGGGGAGATAAAGGGCTCTCCTCTCATCCACAGTGGAACCATGCGTGTCTCACGTAACTCAGCCTCCCATCGGGCTATTGGGAAAGCCTGTTGTGCAGGGTGATGGCCTGCTCCTCTCAGGTGTACTGTGCCTTTCAGCACAATGCAAATGGCCATCCAGGCCAGGAAATCTGTATCATGTTGGAAGGGTGAAGTTGAAGTATAACTCAAAATCAATGGCGTTGAAAAATTATGAAGTGTAGAAATAAGAATAGGCTGTGATTCTTCTCATACACTTTCCATGCTGGTTCTTCAGGCTTCTAAGCATCTTTACTACTCATGTACCTCTGCGACCTCATTCAGAAATCTTTCAAAAAAGAGCTGAGAACAACCTGTGATCTGGAAGTTACAGCTTTTATTCCATGCCATGGCACTTTCCAAGCGATGGCAACCGATAAGGAAATTGAAAGTTTGAGTCCTACCTAGCACTTTAATTTTAAAAAAATAGTCAAATGTGAAAATAAACATGTAGGATTAAGCCATTCTGACATATTCTAAATTTGGGATCAAAGAGATAAACTTGTCACAGTGTGCTCTCGCAGAAGCTAGGGAGATAAGATTCTTGAGGCTTTGATCAGCTTTGGCTGATCCTGAGCTGTCATTCAGTGGTTTATATCCCTGGAATATATATAGTCATGGTTACAGTGTGTTCCTCCTCTAATATGCATGGATCTGTGCTCTGTAGAAAATGAAATTTTGAAGCTTTTTTATAAGATAACAAATCAAGATTAAGTTCTTGCATAGCTTAAATATTGGGGTTTTTTATTTATGTGCTCTCTAGAGGTGAGGCACCACAATTATGGTGGTTTACTCGTTTATCAGTGCACCCGCTATATCCCTTTTCCAGCGCATCCGTTTTGAGCTATAGCACATCTTACTTATTTTTGTTCTGTGCATTAGTGTTTGCCAGCAGGTGGTCATGAGTACAACAGAATTTCTGTGCAAGCAGTCGGCATTACTGACAGGGTTTCCTTGGCCCTACTGCTGCTGAATTATCAGGAGAATAGAGCGGAAAAACATTTTTAGAAAGCTGTGTTGGATGCCAAGTGGAAACAGAAGACTGCTTCCATGAGAAAACCTACTTTTTACTAGCTACCTGATACACTACGACTAGCTAAATATAAATAGCTGTATTAATATTGCTTACAGTTTCAGGCTTTGGAAGTGAAAGCACTAGCTCTCATGGACCATAGTAGTTCTTATATGATCTGCAGCTCATTTCAGCAGCCGTCGTCTTTCAATTGTCAGCTCAAAAAAACAGACAAACTCAATATAATGTCTGTTATTGACTGCAAAAGCTGCTATTTTTCTGGTAATTATCTTGGTTCATGCCACAAGTCTGAATTTAAATGCATAATTCAGATTCTTTTGAAGTTATACGAGTCTTAGCCATTTCATTCCTCTGAATTATGCTTGACAAATTTAGATCCTATTTAACATTTCTAATTATTTTTTTTTTTACATTCAAGGAAATTGTCAAGCTATTCCATAAATACATAATTTTGCAGTAAGAATTTACTCATGGAAACATATTGTCATCTTCACATATGCAGAAATTATGAGTCAGCTCCATTCCCTGGTAGATTATTTCTGCATTTGCCTCGTGATTTGAGGGACTTTCAGGTTCAACTCTGTTTATATTTTGAAAGTAGTTCAAATTCACTTTTTAACTACAAAGTGTAGCAAGGACGTTTTCCTATAAATGACAGCTACAGTTCCCATTTTCACACTAGCATTTACTGGCTCAGCCTCTTAGTAAAATATCAAATGTCACAAGGTCGGAAATAAAAATAATCAGAAATGATAATTATGAAAACACCATAGAAAGAAGAGCTTTGATAACTAATAGTATAGTCAGCAACTGAGAAAACAATGGAAATCAATGTTAATGAATGTTGATAAATTGCCCTTTAAATGCATATCTGGAGTTGCACTTCTTTGTACAACTGTTTTCTTGTTAAAAAGAAAAGAAAGAAGGAAAAAGATTATCTAAATTTGGATACAGAGTAATATGATTAATTTAAGGAATGACCTTTTTTTTTTAAGCTGTGTGAAAACCATAAATGTAGCCATGTAAATGTTGCAAACAGCAACCAGTCCGTGAGGTGAACCGCATGTAGATAAGAACTGAATTTTAAAGTAATCTTGAATTTGAAATGTAAGCTAGAAAGATGTAGAAATGTTCAAACATTCCTGCAAATAAGTGAGGTAGACAACATGATGAAAAATGAAGGGATGGTCAGCTTAGACGAGGACAAAGCACAAGACTTTATAAAAATCTGTGAGTGTTAGTATACAGTACGTAATATATATATGTGTTACTATATAATGTATAGTATAAACAATATGTACTGGTCAATTATAAGTTAGTGAAATCTTTATTTTTTTATATTAAAACACATTTAGAGGAGACTTTTCAGTCAGTGTTTACTTTGCATTTGACATTGGCATGTGATTGTAATTGTAAATGCTTACATATCATTGAGTTTTATTCTCTCGACTAATAAAAGGTTAAGCAACGTAAAGGGAAATGGGGTCAGAGTTCCTGACAGTTTTTCGCAGCTGATTTCTGCAAATGAGTCACTGAGGAATTTACCCTGGAAGCATAGGAAATGCCACAGACTATACAAATCTAAGACTCCGGCATTGTACCGCCTGCCCGCTGAAGTGAACATAACCACCGTATGGGATACATTAAGGAAATAAAACATCTGCGGGTGTAGTTTCTTCCCATGCTCTAGGCATTTTAAGTGTGTTTTATATGCTGAATCATGAGAGTTTATAGCCCGCATACATTTTAATACAATCTGACGTATTTTAATGCTATCAAACTCTTGCTTTTTTAAAATTCATATAAAAGCATAGTCTTTTTTTTAGTCATATTTAGCTCTTGTCTCAAACACATTTTTCAGAAACAAATGTACAGGTTAATTATATATCAAGACCAAAAATTCTTTTATTGTTTTTATTGCTCAATTTCTCCCCTGTCTTGTAGTAGGAAAGAAAAGTAAATGAAGACAAGAATTTTACCTGGTGACATGTAGTATATGTCTTTAATGGGAGTGTATCATTGTGTCCTCATTCTCTCCTAACATGGAAACATCTAATTGCCTTTGCTGCCTTCCATTGCATTTCCCTTCCATTTCCCTTTCTGTTGTGTCCTTTCAAATTCTGATAACAAGAATACCAAATTCATTATGTAAGAGATGCTGATGGAAACATCTCATCTTACAGTGTTTCAGATAACACAGAAAATACTAGAATATGGTTTATTTTTATTCTGAATAATGTTTGGAGAATATGAATTTCACCTTATGTCTTGGCCAACAAAACTAATTCCTGGGATTCTTCTCAGGGCTGGGTTAATGTACAGTCGTCCACTAGAGAGCAGGCTGAGACCAATAAACCCATTCTGTTCCTGTCATAAACTGACTTTGAACCCAGGTGTCTTAATGTAAATCGTTAGTACATTAAAGCACTGCACCTTCTAGCTTCAGCTGTGAGTATATATACTGCTATCAAACTTGATGGATATAGCTTGTGAAGCTTAGTGACCTAAGGTGGTGATAATAAAGTATTCTGGAACCTGGATAACATTTTATTCTGTCACTATGGTTTTCTTGCTCTGGTGACATCAACTAATTTGTACTGCTTTACAGAGAATTTCTGTGCCCGGCTTTTTAGCCAGAGTCTTGGCTTCCTTATGCTGCTTTTACTCTTTTCTGTCAGACTGAATTTCTTGCAGAAAGAAAATATTGCTCGATATTGATTCCATTGTGCTAGCTAATTTCAGACTCTTGTCCTGCAGATCATCTGAAGCGCTGTTCAAAATCTTGAAGGATTTTCTAATGCAAAACCCACAAATAAAATAAAGCACACAATATTGCCGAAAGAGAACCCTCTGTTCTCTAATCCTTTAAAAAACTGTTAGAAGTCAAATTATCAGGCTCTTTGCAAGGCATACACAAACGAGTAAACAGTTTTCAAAAAGCTCCTAAAATTCTTAGGTTTTTGGCCTATATTTTTATTTTTTTGGTGTAAAATACTCATATTCTGTGGAAATGGGGCAGATACACCACTGGAGAGATTCAAAGTTCTTCTTGATACTGTCCCTATAGAACACAATGGATTTTTGTAGAAGTAATAAGAAATCTCTTAGTTTATGTTCGTGTAGATGAAGAATATCACATTTCAACCCCTTTGCTTCCTCTGTTTTGAGAAAACAAGGTACATCTGTTATTTTAATTTCTTTTTCTCCCTAGGCTGCTGTGAAGGCCACCCTCAAAAGACAATTATTCTTCAGTACTTTGAGCTCTAGGAGTACTCTCTTGTATTCTGAAAAAGAAGAATTGAAAATATCTAACTAATGCCTGTCTTCCCTTTCCACAATCTATAGCCCATCCACCTTTGAATTCATTAATGATTCCTTCTTCAGTGATCCCATCCTGCTCTTTGCCTGCTTCACCTAACCATCTGTTTTTAGATAGCACAAAGCTGCTGTGGGTCCGTGTTAGAATTCCTCACTTACCATATACTGTTCTTGCTGTGCGAGTCAATGCCTTCCTAATGTGAATATGGTTTTATTTACAATGATTTTAAAGGCACAATATTTTTTCAAAAATATTTGAATACAACCTGAAAGATAAAAGATTGTGTTAGTAGAGGCAAATACCTGCATTGGGTTATTTCATCCTGAGCAAATCATGTTTGTCTGATACAGACACCTAAAAGCAGAATCTCATAATGGGAAAATGCCAGAAAATCTTGAGAAGGAATCACACTGCCAACTCTGCCTATAAAATAAATTAAGTTTACTAATGATTATATTTCCCCTTGTATCTATACAGGGAGCCCAGAGTTCCTGTTCTTCGGAGCTGAGATGTCAAATGCATTTCCTGACAGCTCCAGCTCACTTTTCATTATTGATAAGTTAAAACAGTGTGGCTGTTAGCTGTTCTGTAATTTGTCCAATGAGCTTAGGAAACAGCTGCAGCTTGAGGAGGAAGACATGAAACGAACTCACGTATTATATGATAGTGGCACCTGAGCTGCCTCTGCCTTGCTGCCAAGCTAACGGTTGTCACAAAATGAAGGCGCTCTGCCTTCTGCTTTGCAGCTTACTTTGCTGCTATGTCCTGGGAATGGAGCAGTTACGACTGAAGATGGGAAGTGCTTCTGGTGCTAATGGCTATTTGGGAAATGGGAATATTGGCAAATGTGGAAGGCAGATAGGTCAAAGGGATCTCACTGTGTTAAGTGGGGGACAGAGTAAAAACAGGGTGATTACAACAGTTCTTTTTTTTCTTAGTTTAATTTTGCTGCCCAAGATGGTTATCTAAGAATTCTGAAATACTTGCCTGTTTTGTTTTTTTTCTTTTTTTTACCCTAATCCACAAGATAGCTGACAGGGTAACTTCTCTCTTATTACAGAAAAGATTTAGAGTGTTTACTTAAAACTATTCATGCTAAAGCCCATATGAATATGTAAGAAAATGATTCTGTATAGCAGCATTTACATGAGGATTGAAATATTACCACACAGTAATAATGAAATCTAAAGATACAGCTAAGATAAATGACAGGAAATTATACATAAAAATAGGAGAATTCTCCATAGAATAAATCTAAAACTTATCATAAACAAAGAAAAAAATAAAAGGAACAGGAAGAAAAGTAGAGAGAAAAAGCACTGAGGTAAGAGGAGATAAGCATAAAAGGAATTTGTATCAAGGAGAAAAAAAAATTAAAAAGACTATAAAGAGCAAACCATTTCCCAGATATGAAGGAATACACATGTTCAAGATTATCTATATGTAGCAGCTGAGTAAAGGCTTCTTTCTTCTGAATGTCTGCTGTAGTGAGTACAGCTCATGTTATTGTCCAGTTAGTGTTATTACAAACTGATGCACTGTAAGAGATTTTGGCACTTAGGCAAATGTTGTGGAATTAACATAAAAAGCCAACGAGCGTGACAGGAAAATCTTGGTAAAGTGAAAAGTGTGGAAGTTGAAAATAACCTTCTTAGATATCAAAAGTACCCTTGAAAAGTAAGAGGAAGCTAACAGAAGAAATAGAAGGTTGTTAAGAACGTAGGCAGGTGCTAAGTACAGAAGCAGAATGCCAAGAAAGTGAAATGTGATATTAAAAGCAGAAAATGAATTTCTCACTTCCAATTAGAGAATAACGGTGACTATGACCTGTATGGGTGGGCACAGACGGTCATTTATCTTTTGGAAGAAAACACAAGGGTTGCCAAAAGTCTTGCCGTCTGAGGCTTTGTCTCAATTCACTTTCTTAAGGATGACTTAGCATGATTATCTAGGATTTATTCTTGAAAGAGATATGAGAGTAGATCACATACAGTATTGTCTGTTCCTCTAGCACTTGTCTCTGTCCTGTCAATTGTACTGGATTGCATAAAACAGAGAATTTGGCTTGCAAGGGCAGGTATGAAGGGAACAAGGAACTTAAAGAAGTGGAGGTCTGGTTAGAGATACAGATAAAAACGTTTTAGGAAAAAAAGAAAAGAGAAAACATCATCAAATAACATACAGAAAGACTAAATCTAGCTGGAGAATATACTGCTATCAAAGTAATGATGAGGGGATCAAGACAACAAGAAGATACTATTTGCCTATATTAGAAAGGTCAGCATGAATAAAACAAGCAGACAGACATAATAAGGAAAAATGCCACATTCTTAAAATTTTTAGGTGAGATGAAAAATAGCTGTACTGTTAAAAACAGAATTGAAGACTGTTTTATTATAAGAAGACTTTTATTATGTGCTCATTTGTGATTCTAGTGAGAATAAATGCAAATAAAAGATCTCAGAGAAGACTCTTAGCTGCCAGGGTTAGAAGCTGGATTTAGGGAGTTGGTAAATTGCAGAAAATTTGAATCTAGAAGATGTAGAATGTGATATTCAAAATAGTGTAAGACTTGGACTGGAAGAAAGAAAACCTGAATCTGGCACTCCATCTTAGGTAAGGTAATACACAAGCCAGCAGGTCTGAGGTTTCCATTAGGCCTTAGGAGTCATCAAAATACCTTAGTATTGGATGGATTCTGTCAGAGATGCTCATCATGCACAGTCTTATTGACTGCAACAAGAGGTTTTTTTGGCATTCAGTGTTTACAAATCTGTAAAGATGTAGGCATCTAAACACAAGACTTTGATGATCCAAATTTTGGCACCTGAGTTTGCAAATAATGGATTTGCAATGGGATTTCACCTGCTCCAAAATTATCATGATACCATCCTCATCCTACTTGATTTTGACCAATAGCTGCTATTAAGTTGCTATTAGTTGTTATTTTTAAGTAATTCCAACATTATATAGAGTGCAATTTTATATGCTGAATCTAAAACTCCTGTAGCAATTCTGAAATGCTTATGCAGTCCATACAAAATGATACATTGTACAAATCCAGCAGGTTTTTGTAGTCTATTCGTGGTCTGATTTACTAACTGGGTTAGCTGCTGCTGCTAACCCAGCTTAGGTCTTCTGGCAAGGGGGTTGCATTGATAGGAGTTTGTTCACAGAACAAAGCCTTATATTGCAAAAATGTCAGTTGATCAGAAGGTCATAAATTCATAATCTTGATTAAATTGACTGTAGAAATTGAGAATTTCAGCATATATGAGTGGCTGCACTGGGATTGAATAGGTTCTTAGTGTCTAAGCAAGTACAGAAGGAAAAGTTTAACTCAAGCAGAAATTCCTGTATGGAAAAATATTTGGACAATTAGATTTGCCTAAAAATGAATCCTCTTCTCCAACTGTGAAGATTATCGTGTCAGCTAGCAGAGCTTCTCTGAAAGACAGATAAGAAACAGACACTAAGAAACAGGCAGATATAGAGACATATTGTCATATTTATTTATTTGTCTTTCTCTCCAAATCTAGCAATTAGTCCTGAAACATTCATTCTGTTAGAGGAAAACAACAACAAGTCATTAGCTATTTCTTTTTAATTTTCCCTTAAGTTTTGAGAGTGATTTCAGGGTTGTCTAGCAAACTGTATACTGCATATCCTGGCCAATCTCAGATGTTACTCTCTGAATAAGCTTACGTGTATACTACATTTGGAGAGAGATCTTGATTGCCAACAAAGTTAAGAGTCTGTTTGAAAGTAGCAAAAATATGGGGGAAGGGTCTGAAACATTGGATTTTCTCAAACTCAACTTAGTTTTCTTTTATCAAAATTGACAAAAGGTAAATATAAAAATTTCATAAACAGTAAGCTAAAAATATTAACATCCTGACAGATGGTTATATATTTAGTATGTCTTTCAAATTTGTGTTGCTTCTCATTAAGAAGAGCATCTAAAATATTTGTAATCAGCTCAGATTGTTTATTGACACCTGCACAACAAGTTCATGATCCTCCATGCTTGGGACTTTCATCTAAGAAAGGAGAGACAAAGCAAAAAAACCCTATAAAAGAACATCTGAGGTACTCCATGCTTATTACATACTGCTTTTGGGGAACAGAGGAGAAATGCTTAAGGACAGGGCTAAATTGTCAGATACAAGTTAGAAGAAATTCAGCTTATTTGAGTGCATGCCTTTCTTAACAGGGACTTTGAGTTAGAGTGTTCCAGTTCTGTCACAAAGACATGGATGGTCCTGAGACAGATGAAGAATGTAAATAAGCTTCTAAATCAAAGCATAAGACAAAGATAGTGAAGATGAAGATTCAGACAGCAGCTCCAGGGGACTGCAAGGTAGGTGGACAGCAGACAAGTCTTACTGAACACACTAAGCTGTGGGACTTTGCTCCATACTTGTAGGAAATCAAGCTAACTGCCCTTACTGCAAGCTGATGTTTATACCAGTGTCCTGGTCTAGATCTCATCTAATTCAGGCATACTTTCCTTAGATACCTGTAGTCATATAACCTACTTCTGATATGTACATGAAGAAAGAGGCTGTCATGTCAGGTAGCACCTCCACGGCACATTGGAGCAGGAGTGATAACCTGAGCATAACAGCAGCTTTCAGTATACAAAACAAAGCCAAACAAACACACACAAACAATCAAACAGAAGAAAAGCAACATGTAGTTAGCGTTCCAGAAAATGTGTCATTTAGCAGTACCATAGGAGTCTATTGACTGAAAATTCAATTCAATCAAAAAATTTTCCTTCTCAGGCCATGAGTCACTGGTGTATTATTAAAAATTCTGAATGTTGTTGATCTGGTTGCTTTATTGAGGAAGAACAAGATAAAAGCAAGAGTCAATAACCCCTGAAAAATGAGAAAAATGTACATTTGTGGACTTAACAGGTGGAGATAAGGGTAGGTTCAAATTATTAAGAAAACTTACTTGCTAAAATTACCAAAACATTTAACTTTTGAATTTCAAAAATAATACAATTGTCAGATACTTTAATATGAAGTTGAAACTTCAACAAAATGAAACCCTCATCGCTTAATAGTAAAAGCAGTTATTCTGCAGTCTGTATTTGTTACTTCTCTGATAGGAATGGAAGAGAGCAAGAATCTTTGGTATCTTTTTGTGAAATAGGGGTTCTATTAGTTTGAATCTGGTTCTGGCTGTTTTATAAATATTAGCTGGAAAATGTGATAAATTCCTCATCAGTTTTCATAGAGTAGAAAATCCTTCATTCTCTGTATATGATCAGTGTATAAGCACTGTTTTTGAAAGGTTAGTAGTTGTTACGGTTTGTCCTCAGAATCTTAATTATGTAAAGTAATAAATTTAGCATGAGTAATTGTAGCACTATTAATTTTAATTCATATTTCAAGAGTGCAGAAACATATACAGATAGTAGCAAACTTTTTGAACTGCATTATGCTAAATTTTTCTCCAGATTAATTAAATGAGTGCTCTTTAACTCTCTTCGTGATCAACCATAATCAGGCCTTTCATTTCACCTTCAGGCTCATGTTTTCCTGACTGATGGTACTTTCATTAAATTTCATTTCTTCTCCTTGCATTTAAATTGTTCCTTTTCATGAACATTTGTTGTCCATATGAAATTGTGATCATAGAACTCTTACAAACTGAAATAACTATATGTTTTCTCACTCTGAGGGCTGAAAATGTTAGTTGCTTATGCCAACTTTTCTTGTGGCAACTAAATAGGAGTGTCTGTGAAATTAGGTAATATTTTCATACTTCATGGTTTGTCAGTTATTAAAAAAAAAAAAAGATGCAGAAAACTAAAGAGAAGGACGTGGGTGTCCTAGTGGACAACAGGATGGCTGTGAGTCAACAGTATGCCCTTGAGGCCAGGGCTCATGGTATCCTGGAGTGTACTGAAAGGAGCATGGCCAGCAGCTTTACTCTGCGCTGTCCTGCTGAGTCTGCATCTGGAGTACTGTGTCCAGTTCTGGGCTCCCCAGTTCAAGAAAGTCAGGAAACTGCTGGAGAGAGCCCAGGGGAGGACCAGAGAGGTGATGAGAAACTGCCCTGGGGCATCTCAGGTGTGAGGAAAGTCTGAGAGACCTGGGGTGTTTAGCCTGGAGAAGAGAAAGCTGAGGTGGGTATAAACAGTGCATTTAATATATTTATAAACATATTATATATATGTTTTTATCACTGTTTACAAATATATAAAGTGCAAGAGTCAAGTCAATGGGGGCAGACTCTTTTCAGAGGTGCCCAGCAAGAGAACATGAGGCAGCGGGCACGAACTGGAACAAATAGCTCCATATGAACATAAGGAAGAACTTACTTACAGTGAGGGTGAGAGAGCACTGGATCAGGCTGCCTAGAGAGGCTGTGGAGTCTCCTCTGGAGATCTTCAAGACCCATCTGATGCCTACCTGAGCAATATACCTGTTGCAGGGAGCCAGCCTTAGCAGGGGGTTGCACTCAGTGACTTCCCCTATGATTTTGAGACTCTATGAAATATGAAAGCAATAGCAATATGTACTTCTGTTTTTATTACCATTGTCTGTGTCTTTTGGGATGGCTTTAACCACAGCTGTGAACATGGTTGAGGTCCTTTAGATGGCCACTTTTGCAGTTTGCTACGCCTATGGATAGTATGGGGGAACATAAAGACCACCACGAACTCAAACTTTCAGATACTCTGGTATGTTAATACTGAACTTTAATACATTTAATACAAAACATTTACCTCAAGAGCTTGAGCTGGGAGAAAAGATGCGTGCTTGTGCAGACCGTTAGAAGTAACATCGTCCAGAACACAACACTGAAGGCTACCATAGCACTAAAGTGACTGTGAAGTGCC
>JAOWBP010052130.1:0-13732 GCA_028571105.1 Tragopan temminckii
AAAATGGGCTTCTTTTAACAGCCAGGGCATGTAGGTCTCCATATCTTACCCATTATCTGCACTATACCTGGATGCATACCTGCAGAACAAAGACCCCAGGGCCCATGGAGCAGCACCGCAGGGCTTCTGCAGGGCTCACAGTTGGGCCAGAGAGGGCCCAGTGCTTGTACTGCTTCCCAGGGACTGTGCCATGTTCCCAGGGAAGGACTGTTGCTCCTCAAAAGGAAGGAACCTGGTTTGTGTCTTTTCTTTTTTGAAATACTCCACTCTACTACAGTTAACACTTTAAAAACCAGTTTCTTACTCCAAGCATTACAGTTAGTTCGTATGTGCCATTTTTATCTGTCAGTCAACATCTGAAATCCACTGCTGCTCTACAAGGCTCCAAGTTTGTATTGTTACATATATTCCTTAAATGTCATGTACAGAGGTCACTGCCTTTCAGTATCTAAAAGCAACCGCAGCTGTATCTACCTAAAAAAGGAAAATGAGTTCCATTTATATTGTATTCACAATGCTAAAACCAAAAGCATCTACGGATTCCAAATTATTGAAGTATGCAGCTATTTTTGCTTCTGCTATAATTGTGATGAAAATAACCACCAAAAAATAGTAACGTATTTCATAACAAGCAGCACAGTGTTAAAAGCCCATCCCAGTTCTTGTTGATATTTTCTCTGGATTTTTCAAAGCATGAAGATATGAATCTGCAGAATATGATTCTGGAGTGTTTATGGCATACATGAAAAGTCACAAGACTTGCAAAGCACTGCTCTCAAATATCCATACCCCAGATTGCTCTGTTCTGATAAGAAATCAAAGGGAAGCCAGGGTTAGGCTCAGCGCATCACTGTCCTTGCTAGAAACTTTCCATGAGGGCATTTTCACTTGATCACAGGACAGAACGTTACGTTATTCTGGCTGTTTCCAACCTGGCTTCTTCCTTCAGCACAGTCCCGAGTTTGGGGTATCATTTTGGTATAAACTGATAAAGAAAGGAAGGTCATCCATTCTCAACACTGCCACCCGTCAGTATTTCGCAGAGGCTCCCTGTGCAGTGCCATGCTGTTCCTGCTAGATCTAACCTCTCTGCTGTTTACAACCTTGGAATGTTTGCAACTAGAAGGCAAAGCTGCACAAATTGTAAAGAGAAAAGTCAGCCACAGAAAGGTGTTAAATAATGGCACTTTGAGCTACAACAGCGACACAAAACACTTTCACAAGTACATTTTTGAATGCAATAATATAGAGTGTTAGTTAAACAAAGATGTTGGCACCGAAAAGACTGTAAAATTATTCAGAATGAGTGTTTATAAGGGCTAATGTATGGAGAGCACTAAGTAGTAAGTTTAATTTAAAAGTTCGGGTGCTTTAAAGTGCAAGTGAATAGGAAGCATTCTGTGCACATATCAGTGCACTCCCCAGGCACCCACAGTGCCTCCCATGGCACCAGGCCTGGGGCTGAGGGCCGTTCACACCTTGCTATGAAATATGAATTTATTAGGAAAGAACAAATATCCCACCACTGCAAAATGCAACAGGCCACTGCTCAACTTGCCAGGGATGTGTATTTGTTCCTCATATTGATCACACTTCTTAAATCACGTCATCAAAGCAGCTACTTTAATATTTTGTGAGCGTCATTAGAAGTTATTTTGCAAAAATTCAAAAGAAAAATGGCAGAGATTTGAATATTTATTTTGCAGAATTAATCAGGTTTTTTTTTGTAGTGGAACTTTCTTTAATGGTCAATACCTCCACTTCCAAAACAACCAGACAACCTTTCTGCTGTTATTTTGGCGGTATCCCTGTCCCTGTTTGCTCACTGGGAAGGAAAATCTCCTCTCCTGCTTCCAGGGATTTCTACTCCACTCACATGCATTAAAGGAACATCACTGTGGCTCAACAGAAATGAAAAGAACCAGACATCACTGGTAGGACACCGCACATCCATCTGCAAAGTGGCAGGGCCAACAAGATCACTGCCAGCAGCAGCACAACTTCTATTCTATGATTTTTTAATGATTTCAGGTGGGATAATATCAATGTTGCTGTGAAGGCAGTGTGGAACTGGGTCTGGCAGGTGGGACCTCATCACATCTGTGCAGCTCCAGTCCTCCAGAACAGCCAGAAACATGTTAGGGTTGTTTGGTGAGAGCGTCGCTGTGGAAAATGAAGTAGTTAGGATTAAACTGCAAAACATACATGATCTGCTAATGCTTTACAACAAATGCGTGGCAGAGGAAAAGTAGAGTGATCTCTTGAAGACAAAACTCTCCCTGCTGGGCAGATACAGCTTGCAGCTAATTCACAGTAAAGCCAAAGTAACTCTGGGGACTGCAGTGCCTCTACCTGAGATCTGTGTCAGTACCCATCTCATTTTTCTTAATAGAACCTCCTGGGTTTTTTAAAAAGTTGGTCCAAAATCAGATATCCTACCTTTCTTAGGTTCTACATTGACCTAGTTTTCTTTACTGTTTGAATTTTAGGGTTAAATTCAGAAGATTTATTATGTTATTAAATGTGCCATTACTTCTATCCAACAGAGCCTATTCATAGCCTGATGGAAAAAAATTAAAAATCTTCTTGTTTAATAAGATATATATGTAAACATCTTTGAAACCATCTATCCATTAATGTATTTTCAATTTATTTCAATGCAGCTGATGACAGACAGGCTGTCCTTACTATGCACGTTTCCAAACTTCTCATTTTCCTAAGTCACACAGTAGTAACAGCAAAGCTTTAATGCTTACAGCGTTCCTTCCTGCTGTGTCAGCACTCAGCTGGTTAAACTTTGACCCCCAGGGTTTCTCACCACCCTTAGAACAAACACTGCTTGCAGAACAGCCAGCTTCTTGCATCCACACGTGAGCAAACACCGTCACTGAGCCAATACGTGGAGAGCTATCGAACAGCTTAGATCCTTCCACTGCAGTCAGAAAGCCATTTTCTGTACATTAAGAAAAAAATTGGAATTGTGTACGCAGGTGTTTCCCATTATGTGGTAATACATTTCTGCTGCTCCAGAAGTGCACCCACGGGTGCACAGGATCCCCATCCTCCAGCACTGCTGGCACCGAGTGTCACCTGATGGCTGTCACACCATAAGGTTGTGCTGCAGGCAGCCCCAGCGCTCCAGCTCCCTGCCTTTGCAGGCAGAACAGGACATTACCCAGGAAAAAGATCTGATTTTGACACCCGTGTGTTTTTCTCATGTCAGCAAAGTGCTGCTAATAGATTTTAAGCACCGCGCAGTGCCCAGCTCCCACATGCACACACAGTCTTGTGCTTGGTCTAGGAGACAAGCACAAATGGAAAGCACAAACTAAAAAGTTAGGGAAAGTTCCCAGGAGAAGACTGAAATGTAAGAACCTACAACAGGCATATGCATCACCAGAAAAAAATTGTTTAAGGATCTGTAAGCATCCAACAAAGTACGGAATGATACAGAGCAGAGGAAGCAGAACAGCAGCAGCTGTGCTGCGACAGAGGTGGGGATGTCAGAGTTGCACAAATGTGCAACCAACACGTTAACCAGTCTGCACTGAAATCAGATGTGGCTCTATGAGATGTATGCACACTCCTATTAGGCAGTATTGAGGAAATGTGTGGGTGCCACTGGTCACTGCAGGTGGCTGTTCTCCTTGCTCCAGAGCACGCAGTCACACAGGGCTGCTCCGTGACTCAGGAAAGTCACACACAGTTCTAGGCACATGCACACAGTATGTGCTCAGCATAGCCCTGCTCACCAGGAAAACGAATTTTTCAAATATCCCTTACCCCATTTGCCAGGTTTGGCTCAGCTTTCTTAAGCAAACACAACTACGGCACTTCATGTCAAATTAGCTAATAGACAGATCCCTGAATAGAAAACAAGAACACCTACGGATGCACACAGCATATGCAACTTGCTGTAAGAAAAAGATGCATTACCACCCTGCACAATAATTAAAATATGACTGGGAAGCAGAAAAGTGCTATAAATACATCCATTTGTATAACGTATTTATGTTTTTGCTTTCTTAATTCAGAAGGTGGTAGAACCTAAACAAGCGTGGTACAACTTGGAAAGCTGATGCACGTACAGAGCGATGGAATTTCATTGCAAAACCATGGAGACACATTCACATATCACACAAACCTGGGCAGATACTGGCACAGACCTACTCTTAGCTCTTAACACAGAAATGGTACCATAAATTAGAACCAAAAGCCAAACGGACTGCTAAAAATGTAGCTTCCTGAAGCATTACAAACCCATCTGAGTGATGTGACATCCACACACTGACCTGCTCTATAAAGATCACAAGCATGAGAGTTGCTATGTTACAGTAACATAGAATCATTTAGGTTGGCAAAGCACCTTAAGATGATCAAGTCTACGCTACCACACCCACTACTAAGCCATGTCCCATACCAACAGCAAACGACGCACACTTCTGTGTGCAGTATTGAAAGACTATGCATATGATGCTAGTAAACTATCAGAAACTCTAACATTCATTTTGCTCTTGCAGCTTCAGCTTCTATCCAACACAGGCAGCAGCTTTCCACTCTGCCACTGATCAGTTTTTATTCACAGCTCAGTGAACAGGGAACCACCATAGGTGGTTACTTAAAGACAGAGCTTTCCATGTTACTCTCTTAATACCCTCCTCTAGGACGGCTAAGGTGCTTTATGTACCCACGCTTGCTGGCACTGTACACCTGCTAAAGTCTTACTCCTTCATTTTTGTATTATTTAATATGGTTTCTTACACAGTTATAAGGCTTAGCTAGAGCAGGCTCCATACAGAACAGAAGATTGGTTTACAAACTATTATTTTTTGCTATGTATTCAATAAGCAAAAGAGAAATAATACAAACCTGGTATCTGTGGGACTCTATTTTACAGAATTGGTTTTAGGGATGGTATTTATCAATGCATCCCCCTTACAGCTGCACTACACCAGCCTAGCATGAAAGCACTAAAGGATCTTTCCTTCCATAAATCCAATTAGTATTAATTGAAGCTACATCCACATTTTGAAAGAGAAACGCACGCTAAGAAGTGGCTTATCATAGTAGGTTAATTCACCTATGCCAACTATTAAACACAAGAGCGGGGAGAACCAGAAGTCAGTCAGCTCCACACTGAGATCACTGCCGAGGCAGAGCTGCTGCTGAGCTGCGTGTGCACTCAGAGCCTCACCAGCAGCGCCATCGGTTGTTGTTCCTGCCCCTGAAACGACCTCTGTACAAACTCACCTCAACAATCATCAGATTTTCTCATCTTTAATCAGCAAATATCGCTGAAAGTTCTGATTTGGGGGAAATACACATTAAGTACACCTCCTCGCTATGTACAGATATACTTAACGTTTCAAAGTAAATGATAAAGCAACATACAAGAACCTCTTCATGTATTTTCTATCCTGTTTGCTATAAATTACTTACTCTGGAACTTCATTCATGAAAAACAGAAGGGAAAAGAAAATGAATCTGATTTATTTTCAGAAACGTAAAGAAAAGTATCTAACAACTCAGGAGCAGCTCCTTGCCCTTGAAGAAGAAAGCACTTCATTCTGTTGAAATACACACCAACACAGATTGAAACAGTCACCTGTGCTTTGTGGCAGTGTCTGTAGGGAATAGCATTCACTTTTTGACGAGTTATCTGAAAACAGGTATTAAGGCAGACAAACATCCAGCCCAGCTATTACAGCATTAACTACTCTAATTTTAACTCAGATTGGGCGCGACAGAACAGAAAAGCCAACAAAAAGGCCTACGTTGATATTCCTTTTTGAAACTGAATCCAAAGACATTAAGCAATGCTGAAAATAAAGAAAGATCACAGCTGAGAGCAGGTCCCAATGGCAGCTAACAGGGATTCGCTTCTTGTTGGGTGTTGCATCCATGTGAGATGCAGAACGAAATGAAATCACTGTATTGGCATGGAAATCAAACCATTCTGAAAAAGTATATACTTATATTATGCATATATATGCACATAGGTGTACATAGTTATATAGTAAAGGTGTATCAAGGTATTACAAAGACTTGGAGAATGGAAGAACATAGAGAACAGAAAAGGTTTGCACGAACTGCAGAGTAAGAATAGAAAAATCCAACAAGAAAACGCTGAGCAATCAATTCAAACCACAACCTATTCAGGAATAATCTCTGAGCAGAAGAGGTAAGTTTGGCAAATACCAATGCTTTCTGAATTACCTGGCCACCTATCACAGATGTAATCTGAATGTAAGTGCTAAATGGATTTTCACACCTATTTGGCACCCCACATCCAAAGGTCCTGTGATAACAGTGCAGCCCTATGAAACTGCCCTTTGTGGTCCCACAAACAGCAGAGAGAGCATCACAGTGCTGTTCTTCCTCATGAGAAAGCAAAACTTCCACTGTAATCTTACTGCCTTGAATACCTGAACACAGAGAATACTTGCAACAGCTGTTAGTGCAGTGGAAGAATGAGGAATTACTTCTGTCTCCAGCAGCAAAGATACTGTTTTAAGTATAGGGAGGGGGAAATTAAGAAGGAAAAAAATAAGAGATTTTCTTCTTTAAAATAAAATATAGAAAATGTAAGGTATGTTTCAAACTCAGAACAGATTTTATAGCAGAACTGAATTAAAAATTCTTGAAGTTTTATAATGGGAATGCTGACAGACCCCTGAAATACAGCAACACTTGTGGGTGTCACTGTAATAATGTGGGATTTCAGGTTTTTTTGCTACTTTGATTTCAGCAAAGGTCACATTTGACTAAAACTCCCTATCAGTAAACCCCATTATCTTTGCCAGAAAGGCGCTTCTTTTTACCTAACTTGCACAGTTTTTAAGAACGAATTCTTGTCTCCATCACATCTTCTCTCGTGTATCATTATTGGTGGAAGTGCCCTAAGAGGTAAAAGCTGAATGAAGGTCTCCACTGCCAGCTGAATTCCCTGCTGACAGCGCTGGGGCTGTGACACAGCGGTATGGGAAACACTCTTGGCTCCTTCCCAAGCTTCTTTTCTCTTTGATTATATCCCCATGGGGTGCTTAGGAAGCTTAAATACTACGCAGGATTTTAAAGCAAAAGAAGGGAGAGCAAGAGATTCGATAAGAAAACTGTTATCACTATTAGATTTGTGAGAAAAGAAAATAAACTTTAGGTCAAAAAGTATTTTTCAATCTATTTTGATTTGCTACTTCTGGAAATATCAGGTTAACTTTAGTTGGAGCAAAAAGGCATTGAGAAACAGCTTCTATGCTCATATTAACTGAAATACAGAAAAGTAAATTTAGGAATACTCCCTGGTCAGAATCTCACCCCAGGGTTAAGCAATTGTTACTGCTTCCTTTCCTTTATACAAGTATTTGTTAGTAAATAGCTACATGAAAAAGTTATTAGAAGTTTATTTTAATTACGTGAAGAATTGAAAGCACTGTGTACAGTTAAGACTGACAAGTGTTCTCAGCAGTAAAATTCAGCAGAACGTCGAAGGCGTACACAGACATTAGGGCATTAACTTCCATTTGGAATGAGAGAGAATGGCCTCAAGTTACACCAGGGGAGGCTCAGGGTGGATGTTCAGAACAATTTCTTCTCCAAAATAGAGTCCAAGCACTGGCACAGCTGCACAGAGTGGGGGTCACCAGCCCCGGGGCTGTCCCAGAGCCGTGGGGCTGGAAGCTCACCAGGGACTCCATGGACTGGCACAGATTTTAACACGATACCAGCTTAGTAAAGAATTAACACTGTCTGGCTATTAGCGATGATGAACCAAACGGCATTGCCTTTTTTTTTTTTATTTAAAAGGACAGAGGATGGAAGAAATAAAATATTTTCCATTCTTGGGTCCTCTACATGGAAGATGCACGCTACATTCAAAACATTCATTTTGCCACCCTACAGTGTGGATATCCAGCTGAATTATATGGCCAAAGCAGTGAGAAATATCTGAGCTTTTACACTAGAAACTACAAATTGCTTTATAAATTACAACAAGGAAATGTGCAGAATGAGTGTTTCCTCTTATCATTCTGCACATGCCACTCGCACAATACATTTCCAAGAAGAGCAACATTACAGTTACATGAAAGAAGGATTCACAAGGGCAAAAATAGGAGTATTTGGTGTGAAAAAGATATGTTTATGTACATGGAATTGAAATTCACTGCATATAAAATAATTAAAAACTGGAAGATACATCGTACAGCAGAATAATTTCTATAATCATACAAATTACCTGAACCAAAAACCATTTGCCTGTACTTAACTGGAACATGAGTTATTTCAGTTAGAGCAACGTGATAAAACATCATTTTACTATTAATCTTCTGCCTTAGAGCTTAATCTCAGCCATATGCGGATGCACAAAACCTTTGTTTTGTAAGGTGTAGGGCTTACCCTACAAAAAGACAAGTGAGGAAATCACAAGTCTCTCACATTGGTAAATCCTGATGGAGTTGCAGATTTTGCACAGTATGTATCCTTTTACTTTATCCAAAACCAGTAATTCTATAGCTCCACACTCCGCTGTTTTACTCACTGTAAACACTGCTTGGTTTTGATCCACTTCCTTTGTAAAACTAAGCTGCTTTTTCACGTGCCTCAGGGGAATTCTGTTAACCATACTGATGCTGCTCCATTAGTTGCAAAAGTTGTTACTGTCCTACCCCTCCTGTCTGCCCTCTCTCACAGAGAGAGAAAAGTTGGCAGCACTGGAAGCTCATTGAGGACTACTGGCTCCACAGACAGGTCAATCACATTTTTTATTATCTAAGCCAGCACTTCTGGTTTTCCCTTCTTTGGTACTTTGTGGTCCCATGTTCCTTCTCCAGAATTCACTCAGAAACTGCAATGGCCAGGAAAAGGCAAGAGGTTTGGAACAGCTTCTCAATGAATTAAATGGTTAGCTCAGTGGCCCAAGTGCAAGGAGGCTTCACTGAGAATTAAGAAACCAGCAGCTCACTGGATCTCATTCAGGGTCTCCTCAAGTGTTAGAAATCAACAACAGCCTAAAAATCTCATATCCCAAATTCTACTCCAATGTAGATATGGCTCTGCTATCTTAGCCATATCCATTCATTACAGGAGACTGAAGATTAGATATATCCTGTTTTGTTTCTAAGCATGCATATTTAAGTTTCATTCTAGTTCTAAATTTCATCTGCACGTACCTTCTAATTAATTTCAAAATAAAAATAATTTCCTACTTTATATTACTTTCTCAATGTTATTAGTAGCACAGAATATCTACTGAAAAGCATTCTAGGGGTAGTTACAAAAAGCCTGTTCCTCTCTGATATCTGTTCTATCATAGAACTGTCTGCCCGTACAAAAGTCAGCATGAACAAAAAGGTCTTTTCTTCGTCTGTGCTCACCCAAAACTTTCAAACACATCAAAACTTTCCCCTTCTTGCCATAATTCTGACAACCTGAAGGGCACAGACAACGACTGCTGGGAGCTCCAGAAATGAACTTCATTGCTAACAGCAGAACCGGCGTTTCCCAGTTCCAATCAAATCTCAGCCTGAAAAAAAACAGGGAGCAACAAAAATTAATGCTAAGAACACCTAGGTTTCTGCTGATAGACACAGAAGCATGTCGAGGAGTTCCAGAAACGCCAAACCAGCTGCCCTGGGAAGAGGGATATCCAAGCTGCTTGATGGCCTTAGGAAATTCATCCAGAATACTGAGTACCTAAATGTCTTTCAAAATTCAGTCCACAACACTGCTCCCACTTCTGAGAAAGATTTCTAATTCTGCTTAGCCAGCTGGAACAGGAGAAAACAGGTATCTGCAAACAGATGACTTCTTAAAAGCAGATGTTTCATAATTTCTGTATTTATCTGCAGTTCCCAATAAAAAAGGAGGAAATTAATATTTTTAACAATGCTATAAATTCCAGCATTTTTTTCTCATTTTATACTTCTTTGAGATACAAACAAGCAATACGTACTCATTTCACTTGCTATATACTGATGGCCTACATATATACTAATTCAATTTATGTAAACAGAAAATTAATGGAGCTTCTCTGAGATTGTTATATCCATCTATGCCCATCTATTTCCATTTTCCCCATGTAATACTGCACAGCTTAATCATTTTCTAACCTTTTCCAACCATAACAGTTCTGTGACTCTGTAACACCTGGCCCATTTGCTGTACAAAAGACCAAATTTCAGCAATGCCAATGAACACCTACCACCTCTGCCACAAAGAGCCCAGGACCGTTTACTTCCAATAGCTCCTATCCTTTGCACTTTCATGTTTTCTGAATGACCAAAGAACAACTTCACCCAGTTAGTGACACGCAGTAATATCCACGTGCTGTGAGTGAAATTCAGCTGTTCCATCACAAGTACGCTGTAATGTACCTGTAAATGTTTCTGGATTGTTACTGCAATGGGGTTTTTACTGAGTCGACTAGCAATAGCTGTGAATGCTAATAAAAATCATCAGCACTTAACACTTCAATCACAAGGTATATTTTAACCTTTTACTGATAACCACTTCATAAAAGCAGCAGTTTGTTATGTTTGATGCTTTTCTTGTGAAACTCATGTAACAGAGCCAGCAACAAGCAAACAATTGAAGCCTTTTCCTCTCACATACCAACTATATCTGAGAATAAAAGCACAGCACAACATCTCCAACAACTGCAGTTCCACATTACCAAGGTGACTACTCAACACATCAGGCAGGGAACAAAAACATATGTTAAGGGACTACTTGGAGTCTTTTCCAGCTGACATACCCTCCGACCTGAGTTTTTAGGAGATTTTTGACTAAAACCATCCACGCATCTCCAAAACCAGAGTGCAATTTTACTCTAGTATGTCTCACTTTTGCTATTGTTTTTTACTGGTTTTCCATTTCAAAAAACCTTCAAGCTGACAAGGAGAAAAGCCACGAGCCAAAGATGCTCTTATTTGCCTTTTTATTTTCCCCCTGAAGAGAATCAGAAAATCCACATTTTGTCTAACCAGAGAGCTCAATGGGTGCTTCAGTTCCATATAAGAATTTTAAATGCACCCTCCAGTACCAGCAATGCTTCACATTGGCTCCCATTGCTTTAAACTGCATTATGCTTACACACACATGAATGGACCTTCTCTGAGCAGCTCCTGCTGATGCACAAGGCACAGTCAAGCCCCGAGCCCAGCAAGCAGTGCTAATGAGTGGTGAGAGCCCACTTGGCAGCTGAAGGAGGAACGGTTCCTCAAGATGCAGTGAGTGTCCCAATCAGAACTGCCATTTGGGTGGACTTGTCCTTGCACAGAGCTTTTTGAATAAAGACATCTGTCAGTGTTTAACTTCCATTTTTCATCTGAAATTTCTCAGGAGAGAAAAGGAAAACAATCGCATTTGATTCAACTTGAACAGAAGCTTCAGGGCATTCTCTTTCTGTCACTGACCACGTTCACTTTACACAGGATCCAAAATAAAGAGTTAGATAGGAAACAAAAGCAGTTGAGCAACTGAATTGCAGAGATGTACACCCATCTCCTGCAGGACCCCTTCTAATCAGCTCTAGTTTGTGGTGTCAGACCCAGCCTGAGAGTTGGAAGGGTCTGTGCAGCCTCACCTGCGTGCTGTGCAGCAGGGGAGAGAAAGGATGGGGTTCATTATTGCAAGGATGCTGCCTTCCTCAGCCCTGCTATACTTGTATCGATTACTGTAAGTGAACAGCTAGAAACAATTGATATTTTAAGCACTAATAATAAAACTCCGAGGGAAAAAAATTAAATAAACTACAGATACCTATCTTTTTTTTTTTTTAATCTCGCGTTTCCCAGTGAATGCACCGAAGCAATGGCTGAAATAACTTTTAGTGCACCAGAGGGCCCCAAGATTCCAAAGAGCAAAAACCTCCCAGATGACAGGCACACACACATGCATAAATGCATTCCCTCTCCCGTTGCACTGTGGCGTCGGCAGTCTGACTCACAGCCTTTAAGTGCAGCGAGGTCAGTGCTGCAGCTCACTACAACATTATCCACTATCCCAGACATTTAATGTATCTATTAAATTTCCATTTTATTAACCTTAGCTAAAATGTATAGTAATAATGGTACATCAAATAAAGCATCTTGGTTCCATAATTCCTAGACAAAAGCAAACTATAGCAGCAATGCATTTGCTTATTTTCTATGCATTAGTGTTGCCTACAGTGAAAGAACAAGCAATTGGAGATGATGGTAATGCTCACATACTGAGGCAGCGTGAAGCCTAATGGAGCTGCCCAGCACAAAGACCTTTGCAGCATGAGGTACCAAGCAGAGAACAACGTGCACCAGAAAAGCGCGACCTGAGAAGAAAATACCATGAATTGGAATTGCATCAATATTTCTACATTACGACAGTTTCACTGTGAAACATGTTCTGATGCCTTGGTGTCAGGAAGAACAATTTGTTATCATCTCTAATCAACTTCTTGCATTCGTTCTCTATAGCATAATGTTTTTTGATTAATCCTGCAAGAAGGAGCAACACTGACCCAGCAGGTTGGCACTGACCCAGCATCCCAAAGCTTCCGTTGCTGTCAGTATGCAGGAATCCACGATCCAGTCTGCAGCTTGGAGTTTGCCCTCTCTTAGACACAGCAAATGTCGCATTAGGAAATACAACATCAGATAATATCATTTGTTTTTACGATGGTTGGTTACACTTGACTGTCATAATAAACTCCTATAGCCTGCATGCACAAAGCAAATGTTCATTACAATGTGATCCAATGATGGAGTGATGGGCATTTTCCATGTGTTAAGCTGCTGTAAAAGTCTCACTGGCCTGCAGTTTATCTAATCTGCACTCCCTGCTGACTCTGAGAAAGATGGGCTGCTATGCAGCGGGGTTATTTGCACAAGGCTGTTATTGATCAGCAGAAATGATCTGTGTAGTTTATCTCCGCTGATTTGATTTTTACTGTTCCCTATCCTTTGCATAATGAGGACCTCCAGGCTAATTCTGGTAGATTTTTATCCACTGAAGTCATCACCATGTCCTAATTCCGAGCACTTTTTTGTTGGCTGCAGCTTAAAGGCCCAGCCCAGCAGGACGGTGCTGAGCCTTACAGCCCCTCCCAGCAGCACGGCCTGCTCCCAGCTCTCCCTTTGCAGAAGGGCAGTGCTGCTGACAAGCTTGATCTTGCTTAACCCCATCTACCTGCAGCAAAGCAAAAAACTTTTTGCAGAGGGCAAATTGTGTGTTGCACGTTTCATCATTCACCTTGCCCTGGGCTGACTGCAGTTTGGCCCTCAGGCAAACAACATACAGATGAAGGATGTGAGCTGCTGAAGGGAGGAGACATCTCACCTGACAAGGAAGTTGGAGATGCATATTTTTTTCCTTCATTGATCCAATGGAGATATCTCCTTGTGCAAATGTTACTTTGGCTAAAGGAGATTTGGACCTGGGAACTGTTCATCAGAAGGCATTGGATTGTACAGAGTTTACAGTGTCAAACTCTGCTGAAATTTACCCCATAGAATGGTGGAAAATTACTCTGCTTCCGAGCCTTCCCCTTCCAGAAGAGTATATGCCAAGGAAGAAAGCTGGATTAAAGGACAGCAGAGCAAAGGAGACAGCTTTCAGTGGACAGTATTCTTCTAATAAACCTGCACATAGGTCTTGAAGTGCTGCCCATTCAAATCTGTATAATATCGGTCACATCTGGAATTATTTATTTACTCGTAATAATTCTTACTGTTGCTATTTAAAGAACCTCTCCGTACAT
>JAOWBP010052131.1:0-24832 GCA_028571105.1 Tragopan temminckii
AAGGGCGCGAGCCCATGGAGGCGGTGCTCCGCGCGTGGGTAGGTGGGCGCGAGGGCTGCGCGGGGCCGTCGGCCCGCCCTGCGGCCGCGAGATGGCGGCGGGAGGAGGGCGAGGGCGGGCAGCGGGCGGCTCCTCCGGCCGGGCTGCGTGCTGCGGGTCTGCCCGGCCTTTGGCACGAGAAGCGTGAGGACGGGCTTCCGAGCCTTCTAGAGCGGTAGGGCGCGTAAACAGGCGG
Organism: Tragopan temminckii; assembly: GCA_028571105.1. NCBI lineage: Eukaryota > Metazoa > Chordata > Aves > Galliformes > Phasianidae > Tragopan > Tragopan temminckii. The sequence continues at coordinate 236 of JAOWBP010052131.1, forward strand.
GCTCTGACAGCCGGTGCCCGGATAGCTCGCCTCCCGCTGCTTTGCTGCTTCTGAGGCGCCTGAGGAGAGCAGCGCGCTGCGCTGCGGGCAGCTGCTGCCGTTCCGTGCCTCGTCCTGAAGGCGTGCGGAGTCCGCACGTGTCGGACCCTCTGACGAGAGTTAGGTGTCTGCCGCGCAGGCCGGCGCCGAGAGCAGCCCCGTGCTTCTGCCTGGAGCCGGAGCAAGTCCTTCGAGCAGCTCGGGGCTTGCTCCCACCTGGGGGCCTCCACCTGCGGCAGTGCGGGGTGCTGCTCCGGCTCTTGGTCCGCGCTCATCTCGGAGGCCGTAAAGTGGCTGAGAAGCTCAGCTGCCTCGTGCATCGCCGCCGTGCCGCGTGTGTAAAAGCGTGCACGTTCTTGTTTTGTCCACTGTAAGGTAGAGGAATCACTTAATGATGGATAAGCGCTTCTGCTTTGTTGCTTTAGGTTCCGGGACAACGCAACATGTCGTTCTCACCTTATTTGGGTGCGTTATGCTGGCGTGAACAACACCATTAGCGTTAAACAGGTGGCCCTCGTGTGTAAGGAGGCATTCAGCCTTGCCAGGTGTTAGCCTGCAGTTAGTCTTAGCAATCGTATTCCTGTATAGAACAGTGTTGTTCTATAGGCTGCAAGGGTGGCCTTAGCGGCAGCAGATCTGGGACAGCCCTGCTCTGTAGTTCTGGGTGCCTGTGTGACAGCTGTAGGAGTGAAGGTTGCCCTTTGGGGGATTTTTGGGAGCAGGTAGTGTCAGGCTAACCCGTGCCGTGTCCCTGATGAACCTGGTAGCTTGCAGGAGGAGAGCTAAGTGCATCTCTTGTCGTTAATTTTTTTTTCACGTGTTATTTGTGTGCATTTGAAGGGTGCAAACAGCTACGGACAACTTGGCCTTGGTCATAAAGAGGATGTGCTGGTACCTCAGTCACTGAAAGATGTTTCCTGCAAATGTCAAGACATCAGGAGCATCACTGGAGGAGGGGGACATTCTGCAGTTATCACTGGTAAAGCATTGCTCTTGCAAGGAGTGCGTGACTTGAACAGCCAGGAGAAAATGTCTTTCCTTTCTGGTGCGGTGCTGCCACCTATATGTGGCTTCTGTGTCTGAGCAAGTATTAATTCTTAGTTGTAAAACAGGTTCCCCCTGGGCCTATCAACTTAATACTTTGGAGAAATTCCTTTGTTTACTCATCTTCTGTGTCTGTTTAATGACTCTGTGAGGCTAATTTCTAAACCCGTTTGACAGAATAGCTTTTAATACAAAACCATTACTTGTCCTTTGTTGAGGATGAGGAGGGAAGAAGTCAAATGGGGTGTTATTCAATCTGGAGAAGTTTTAAGGTAAGGAACAGAAAATAGCATCTGGTCTTCAAAAGGTTCTGCTGTATGCCATAGTTAATTATGGGAACAAAGGAATGTGGGCAGGTGTGAATGGTATGAAATTTTTCTGAAAACAGGTTCTTGTTTTGCTATATGAGCTGTCTTCCTTGGCTCTTGACAGCTGTGCTTACTCAAAAATGTTTCTGGTGCATCAGAAGTAGCTGTCTCTGTGCAATTCAGTGTGTTAAATGACACATAATTACTGTCTTTGTTGCAGGATCTCATTGCATATGTGCTTCTTTGTGAATTGAGCGTGATTTTATTTTATTTTTTAATTATTCCAGGTGCTGGAGAGCTCTTTGTATGTGGCCATAACAAAGAGGGGCAGTTGGGATTGAATCACACAGAAAATGTGCTGTGTTTTACGCTGTGCACTGCCCTGTCTGGCTTCTGCGTGCAAGAAGTGGCCTGTGGTTGGGATTTTACAATCATACTAGGAGGTAAGTCCGTCTTTGCAGGAGCTGGGGGAATATGGGGATGTGGAGAACACGCTGACAGTTCACATTGCTGTTGCTTGGGCACTCACAGGTTTTAAGCTGCTTGAAAAGCTATTGTGTGTGAGCTTCAGACCTTAACTGAACATTACATGTAAAATCAGAAGTCTGTGGCCTCAGAGGTCTGAGAAGGGGAGACGTTAGGTCTTTTTTTTTAGTTATTTCACTGTGTTTTTGCCAATTGTAATGTTACAATACTTTGCTTTTGCTCAAAGATACACTGATCGCTCTCTAACACTTTCTTTTGCAGGAGCTGGCCTTGTTCTGTCCTGTGGGTCTAATGCTTTTGGACAACTAGGAGTTCCTCAAATTTCAGGTCCGTGCTTGATTCCACAAAAGATCGAGGTAAAGATTTAACAGGAGCTGCTCTATAGCTCTGTGCATTATATTGCTTACAGCAGTGACAAGGGTCTGGTGACCTCAGTGAGCTTTTAAGCTTGGCTCTTCAACTGTTTTAAAGGAGTCCGACTGATGAAGTAAATTTACAGAGTAGACAACCAGTGATGGTCTTTGACCCAGAAATGAAATGCTACAGTTGCTTTCTTTTGTTGTGTGAGGGAGCTGCCCACTTACTACAGAAAGTTGTCTTTGTCCTTAGAGCTGAGGATGTTTCATGTAACACATCTTGATAACATCTGCAGAATGAGTCTGTTCAGGTGCTGTAAAGTGATGCTAAAGCTAGCGAAACCACAGAAGTTTACTTCAGCTGCGGCTTTACCTCGAGTCTGTAAGAGACCAGATAGGTTATACACTTGCAGGCTGTTCCTACCTTTGCTGTACCTCATTCAACGTTTGGGACTCACAATTTGAAGGGTACCACGTAGAACAAAATAGGCCAGCAATAATTCCCCCTTGAAAAAAAAACCTCTGTGTCGAAGTTCGACAAAATTAGTTCTGTCAATTCTTTTGATGCTTTGTTCCTAAGCATTGAGTACTGTGATGTTATTTCCAGACCTAAAATCCTTTAGATAAAACCAAGCCTGGTTGTTCTCAAAATAATTGGAGAGTGGGAAAGTACGTAGCTGCAGGAAAATGAGAAGTAGTAAAACTAAAACACTTCAGTTTTACTGCTTTTGAGAAGATTATTTTTACTTTTTGCACGTGAAAGAACAGAAAAGTGCATGGACTCATTTCTTGTTTAACTTCTGATATTTAACAATCAATAGCAGCTTCCAAGGGAATAGGATGGAGAGTTAGCTAACAGTTTCTGTCTTGTCCACTACCTTCAACTGTAAGTGCTAAAGGCAACAGAGCTGGTGCTGCTCCTGTAGGTTGTGTGGAGGTCTGCGGTGATACCTGGAGGTGGGGGACCTCTGTGGGTAGGGAGCTCCGAATGTAGCCTCAAACTGTTTGCTTTAAAATGCTTTAAGTAGTAGGAACTGAGACTTCCATAGCAAAAAAAGCTTCTTTAGTGTTGGCTGTAAGCCTAACAGACAGATTCTCGCGGGAATTCTAATTAATCCCTAATTTACATTGTAGCTTCTTCTTTGAGGAATCCTAATGAAATGCTTTTACATCTTGATAAACTCTCTGTGTAACGCAGGTGATAACGTGAGAACAGAAAGGACTCTCAGACAGGAATTGTAGCCTCGTGGTCTGTGCCAGCCACTGCTCTGTTGTGTTTTTTGGATTTTGTGACAGTCTGGTTAATGTAGGGAAGAAAGTGAATAGGGGTTTTCTCACCTGATGCTCCCAGGAAACAACAAGGGTACAGGGATTGGGAACGTCACTGCAGTGTGGTGCCTTGAAAATGGTGGCAGTGACAGTGTGGACCATTCATTCATCTGAAATATTTTCTTTTGCTTTGTGTCCTTTTAAGTGCTTGGGTGGAAGTGAAGTATGGCTGACAAAAATTAGTAGGAACATCTTCTAAAAACAAATAATAATACAGTGGTATGCATTGTGATGTGCAGGCTGTAATCAAGAGCTCTTTTCACTGTGCCCCACAAATGTGTTCAGCATATTCTGCTTTTAGAGGCAAAAACATGAAAAACATTCTTTCTTTTCTTTTTTCTTTCTTTACTCGAGCAGTCCCTCAAAGAGAAAGTAGTGGGTATTGCTGCTGGACTGAGACATGCCCTTGCTGCTACAGGTAAATATGTTATTGTTTTCTCATTTCTGGAACAAATGAAGAGTACTTTTAATGCCTAGTGTTTTAATGGCTTAGTTGGGGTGCAAAAAAAAATAAGGGTGAATTTTAGCTTCTGTTTATACTTGTGCAATGAGTCTGTAGTTGTTGCCTAGAAGGATAACCCTGGTAAAGTCTGGTTTTGGCACAAAGAGCATGCAAAGCGTAATTTGAATCAGTGAAAATGAATGTGCTTTTAAAACTAATTAATTATTCACTTGAGTTACGTGGTTTTATTGGTGGTTATTGTGTTTTAATCTCTGTGTGTTCACCCTGGGAAGAGAGTGGTTTGGTGTTTCAGTGGGGGACTGGCATGGCGTCTCGGGCAAAGCGTGCGCACCAGGGGAAAACCCTCCCTCTGTTCTGGACTGCAAAGGAACCCTGTGAAATAAAAGGTAATTCTGGAGTCTGACTTCTTTGCCAAGGTGATAGAGCTGAAATATATTTTGCAGTGATATGTAATGTTTCTTTTTATGAAGCTGCTTGGTATTATAAATATGGAGCATCTGAAACAGAATGGGTGTACAAGTTCATAATCCACAGGGAAAAATGATACTGAGTGTTTTAGCATCTGTGACCCAGAAGCAGGGGTTTTCATTATAAAATTCATTATCATACAGTCATACACTGGTATAGCTGTTTCATGTCTATGCACAAAATGATCTCTTTTGTACAATTTTATATAATTTTTCCTTAGGCCTGGAAGATGTGAAGACGAAGAGAGTTGCTGCAGGCTCCTACCATTGTGTATCTCTTACAGGTAGGCCTTAGGTGCAGGTATAGAAGTCCTTGTCTCAATGTATAAGGGGGTTCTGTGCTTTGGAAGTGTCTGTCAGCTTTGTCTTGGCAGATCAGTGTGTTGTGGCGTAGTGCTGGTTAGCCATCCTGTAGTGGTTTTGGATTCTGGGAACTTCCATCTTAATAAGACCTGGATTCACTTGTTAATTTCTCTGAGTTCTTTGTATTTTATTCATGGGGTCGGGTATGACACAGCCCTTAGAAATAAGCAAGGGTCTGGGCTCTTAGTGATTAGAAACTGCAGGGATTTGTGAAAGCACTTGGTTGCATAGATCTGTGCGGCAGCGGTGCTGCATCAGGTGACTGAATGGGTGAGCCCTGACCCGAGTGCAACCCTTTGCCAATGGGAAGGAGAGTTAGGGGGCCGTGTTGTGAAAGGCTGCTGTGCCTGACCTCCTTCTGCAACTCGGAAAGTTGGCTGTGCTCTGCAAGGGCACGAGGTCTTTGGTGGCTCTGCAGTAACAGCGTGCACATACACCTGTGTGAGGTGGTGTAAGAGCTCCAAGCATATTAAAAGCAGTGGGAAATTTGCTTTATCACTTAGGCACTTGCATAACTTGGGCCATTTGTTCCTTAGGCAGTGCTCCTGCACTGGGTCTTAAGTATCTGGTAATGCAAGTGTAAGAAAGGTTATTTATTTATTTATTTATTTCTTGGCAGACCAAGAGATGGGGAAAGAGAATAGCTTTTCATCTGTAAACTTACGGTTCTGAAATGTGGGAAGTATATTGAACCGTATGGAAACAACTCTTTACCAAACTTCAGAAGGAGTTCTTAGCAAATACGCAGCCATCTGGTACCTCTGCCGTCATCAAATGGAGTGCTGCAGAGCTTGCTTATGCGGAGAGATGGAGTTGTATGGGGAAACACTAGATGTGAATTACACTGAGTTCTGAGATGCAAAGTCTGTATGTGATTAGTGAAGAACTGGCAGGACAAATAGAATCTGCTTCAGCTAATTAGCACTTTCTGTGTGTTTAGAGTGAGCAAATCATTGTTTCATGCTTTTTTTTTTTTTTGAGAGCAATCTATTTGGCAACAGGGCAACCACATCTCACAAAGTAGGTGTCAAAGCTTTTAATAATGTGCTGGTATTGCTGCCCTTCCTCCTGCGTTAGCTTCTAAGGATGCTTATTTATTTAAGTTACTGTAGAGTCTAGTATTTATTAAGTGAGCATCACTGCGGATTTTTTCTAGGAATTTCCTGCTGAGCAATGCAGTTTTCTTGGGCTCTGTCCCACGAGCCACCTGCTGGTAGGACAGTAAACACCAGTCATCAGGAAGGAGGCTTTTGATGCAAGGGTTGAAGTGTATTGCTGCAAACATTATTTTTTCTTTTTATCAATAAATAAAGGGGGTAGGGGGATCTGAAACTTTGCATTGGAGATTTCAATCTGCAGACTTTCTTGGCCTCTGAACATGTACTTTGTGTGTGTGTGACTTCTCTTGCTTGTGCAGAATGAACTGACTTTAGGAGGCCTGGCACAGCTTGTGTTCTGCTTATTATGGGTTATGTTTTTTTAACGTGGAGGTCTAGAACCCGAGCTGAATCATCTTGTGCTGAAAAGATTGGATTAATGATAAGTAGTATCTGCAGAAGGACTCATCTGAACACTTACCTCGTTACTGTCAATTGGCTGTTAGGCTGTGAGCATCTCCAACTCGTATTGGGGAACCACATGAAGCAAATGCATGTTTCTGTAAATATAATTATCCCCGTGGGTGGAATCCTGGAGTGTGTACTTGCATAAATGCTGCTTCTGCAAAGACAGCGGGGGAAGACAGTTACTTAAAGAAATCTCTTAGTAGTTGTGTAGTAGTGCTTTCAGACATGATAATACTTTGGTTTTGCTTTGTGATGGATAATACCTGCTTTACCTACCTGTTCTTAGCTTTGTGTCACATTCCTTTAGGAAGTGACTGAGCAGGGTGGGGTAGGGAGCATTAGGCCATCCCTGCTTTTGAGGATTTACTGAATATGCTCAAGCTGAATTCAGCACCAGAGTTACAAGTGGAGCTGGGAGCTGTAGCTCCTGTAAAGAGACTGGGAGAATGTTCAAGCTTCCCAAGTGCTCGGGGGGAGTTTTGTCATTTGCTGCTCTTCATGTTATTTACTGGGCTGAGTCTAAGCTTTGGGCTAGAGGTAAAAGCTGGCCTACAAGGACAGAGTGGGCAGAGAGGGAGTGCTCAGTGAACAACCTTAAGATACTTTAAACTTTTTCTCTAAGATGTTTACTACTTTACTTAGTTCTCTTATAAAACTTTGCTTTTGCTGTGAAAGTGTTTCAGTCATCTTTCAGAAACTCAGAGTAGGAATGAGGTCTGGGTGGACCTCAACCCCAAAACTCTGGTTGTCTCAGGAGGTCAGTGTAGCTCTTAGAAAACACATTTTGTTATTAAAACCCTGCCAAATATTTCTCATATTTGGATTACAGTGCATGTGCATGTGGTAAAGACACCCTCCTTTCCTCAAAATCACTGAGCTGAGACAAGTAATGTATCTGGTGTTGTTCTGTGTCACTTTCAGCTTATTTTACTTCTTTATCAACTGCAGGTGAAGGACACCTCTATGTCTGGGGTAGTAACAAACACGGGCAGCTGGTGAGCAAAGAGATATTTCTTGTTGAGCCCAAGAAGATCGACACTCAGTTTTTCTCACATGAAAAGATTGGAGCAGTTTGGAGTGGTTGGACTCACTTGGTGGCACAGACAGGTAGGATGCGTAAAAAGCAGCCAGATGTGGCAGCACATCTGTAAATAGCCTACGCTACATGCAAACTGTGATCTTACTGATATTAACTGAACGCAGGAATGAGAGAGAGGGAGAAGATAATCCTGAACAAGTGTCTGCCTGAAAGGCATGGAGAGGGTCATAAGTAACCACGGAACAGTTCATACCTGAGTCTTAGCTGAGGATCTAAAGATCCACCAGAGCCTTTCTTCCTTTGCACAGCAGTACTAATTTTTTTATACTTCAAGACTGAGCGTACCTCCTAGTGCTGCTCTTGTTCTTTTGTAGTAGGGTGCTTAAAAATGAATAAAATAATGTGTTCAGAAGAGAAACAAACTGAGCTGGTTTAGAGTGCCTTGCTTCTATGGTCAAACTTGCAAAGTGTTTAGAAAAGATAAGTAAAAAGAGACCTCATTAGTTTGAAAAGTATTATCATAAGATGAAATGATTTTGTTGAGCCTGTTCGGCTGTACCTTCCTGGGAATAGAAAATGTGAAAGATTGCCACACGCAGAAAACTTATAGGGTCAGAGTCTTTCCTAGAAATAGATAAGGAATGCTGTGTACTAATGATATCCATGTGTAAAACGATGATTGATCTGATGAAGGTCTTTAAAATGCATTTGCATTGCTGCTCTGTTGTGAAATACAAAGGTAGAAGAGAAAGGTAAGGCATCTGAAACTGTTTTGCTGTTATCATATGTGAATAGTATGCGCAGTTTACTTCTATCTGTACTGAGATATGAGAGTTAAGATGATCAAAAAGATTATTATTTTCTAAAACAAAAAGAACAGCTAGAGTTAGATTTGCAGGGGTTACATAAATTTGTTTAGCTTGTGCAGACTGCCGGCTAAGGAAATGAAGAGCAGATGGGAACATTTTTCTTAGAGTTGTGTCAGAGATTTGAGAGGATCTGGTCTGTCAGGATACAACCAGTTCATTAACAACCTGCAGAGGGGCCACAGATCTGTTGTTATTACTGGATTCTGTAGTTATGGATACTGGTTCAAGGAGTGCTTAGTCTCCTTGGTCACTGTGTGCTCAAACGTCACAGTGTGCTGAAGTGTGGTATTAAATTGGCGCTGTAAATAATGAAATGGTCACACAGTGATGTCCTTGCTCTGTGAGAGGAGTGCCTGTTTTAATTACAGCGTACTGTGAACTTTTGGTGGTAGGACTTGAAGAGATGCGATGCATGACTGGAAAAACAAATCGGTTAATCATTGTGTTTCATGGCGTTCGTTGTTTGACATCAAAGTACGTGAGAGAAATGCCATGTTAAAGGCATTGCTCTGCCTGCCCTCTTAGCCATCTGAAAGCTCTGAACGCTGATTTTTTTCCAGAGGATGCATACTGAAAATTTCTTAGCTGGAGTCAATGCAATGTACTGCTTGGAAACATTTCAGACGGAGTAGGAATTTCTCTCAAAATGCATGATTCTTGATAATTAATGTCACTCTCACTGGAATAGAAATGGTGGAAGAAATGACATTAGTTAGGACAGCCTATTTTTTAAACAGAAGGTCTTGTCAACGTGGATTGCCTGGCTTCATTATTCCTTGTAATAATGTATATCCATGAAATAAAACTTCCCTGAGGTTTTAGAAACTTCAGTGTTTTACTTATTTATCCGTGGTCATTACAGAACTGAAGGGAATGTTCTAGTAGATGGTTTTTAAGATGGGGAAGGTAGAATTCTGCTGACTGACTAGCAGTGGTACTTTCTTTTTTTTTTTTTTTGGTAAATGTTTGAAAGGGATTTAAATAGGCTGGCTTGACGTCTGCATCAGAACTGGCCAAGTGGTGTAGTGCTGTAAGTTATTGCTGTATTTAGAATTTTAAATCTCTTTGGAAGTCAACGGACCTGAGTCTTAAATTATTTGGAATAAGGTTTTGAATGGCCTTTGGCAGCATCCAGACACAAATCAGAACCTTATGGGACTTCCAAAGGTTGCTCAACTGCCAGATGTAGTGTGAGCTAAGCACTTAACTTGCTGAAAAATCACTAATTGCTTACGGATAAACTTGCAGTTCTCTAAGTAACTGAAAATGCAGCCCAATTGAATGCTTCTCCCTGTGTGTCATTCTCCCTCCGTTATTTTTACTGCATCCTAGCAAAAGAGGAAATGCTGCTCCAGTTTGCTGCTGCTGAAGTTGCATAAACCAGTGCTCTCCAAACGACTTTGATCACAAATCCCTATCAGTAAGAAAAAAAAAGACAAAACAGCAAAACTTTTTGCTCATGCACCCCCACTCTAAGCGTACTTACTATTTTAGAGTATGTATTACTTTTAGTACTGTAGTGTACTATGCAAATTATAAAATATACACAGAGATAGAAATTCAGGGATGAAATAAAGATGAAATGCTATTGAGAACATTACATAAAATATTACTTCTGATGCTTAAATGTTCGTCTGTAAATTCACAAATGTTGCCATTTCAAAATGACTCTTGGATCTTTACGTGCCAGGTGAGCAGCGCTCGCCTGCACAGCCATAGAGCACTGAAATGGTTCAATGTGATGGTAAAAACAACCATCTGGAGGGGCAGTGGAAGTTGTAGCAGGTGCTGTGGATTAATACTTTTAAAGCAAGTCTAAGCAAGTTACCAACTTACTTATCAGACAAGAAGGAACATTTCCTAAACATTTTCTTCTTTAATATTAAGTTCTCCCTATTATGTAGACCACCCTGTTTTAAAAGACTTGCTTTGTTTTTTTCTTTCCAACTATTGCCAAAATTTTTTATTGTGACTTAAAACACACAAAAAGCTTTTTTTAAAAAACTTTATCTATTTCTTCCCTGCTATGTCCTTATAAATGATTTCAGCTGCTTCTGAAATCACTCAAATGCATATATCTCTTTTAATATGTTACGTTCTATCTCATTCAGCACTGTGTTGAATGTTCTGTTTCCAGTCTTTCCCTTTCCTTTTCCTTTCCCTTCCTATCTCCTTAGAGTCTGGTGAACTCTCTCTTCTGTGATGTCTATCATGAAGTAGGTCAGTTTCAAGAAGTTAATTCCTGAGATAGGAATTGCTTGACTCAAGGAATTTAAGGAGCATTTTCATAGCACGTTGTGTTGTTCATCATCACCCTTAACTGATCCTATTCAGATCCAGTTCTTTTTAATCATAGAGGTCTCTTTTGGACTTTTTCTGTTATACACAAACTTGCTTTAAAATAACTCAGAATCCTTCCAGGTAGCTCCTACTCTTTACTGATTCCCAAGGACATACATAACTAGACCTTTATAGAACCACTAATACTCCTTCAAAATAAGTTGCTGTTGTAATGCTCTGTGAAATGGTCCTGGTCAATGACAGTTGGGCCAAAAAGATTAAAAGACTCTGCTTGTTTTTTGATCAGGTCTCTGATGAGAAGATATGTGCTTGCTAGTGTCTTTAGTTTATTCCTTATTTGCTGCATGAATGCTTATATCAAGTGACTTTCAAGGCGTGCATTTCCATTATGGCAGCACTGTTACTGCTTTTTAGGTGAAGGACAGACCAGATGCATTCTTCTGACTTTGGACTCCAAGTGCAAGTATTCCTCTTTACAGGTGACTGCTCTGTAAAATGGTTTGTTTCTTTCCCAGTGCACTGCTTTATGGCACAAGGAACACCAATGCCATGTATTTGATACTGTTGTGAAGAACAGTCAGCTCTTTACATATCTGCTTAACAGTGTCTACTTTAATTTGTGGTCCTTCTCCAATTGATAGACGCTTTGAATGTAGCAGCTGAAAGAGAAGCTATCACAAAAGTTATTTATAAGAGAGTTAAGTTGTAGCTTGTAATGCTGAAGGTTCCAAAGTAGGGAATTTAGAAAAATATACAACTGATGCGAGTTGGAGGCAAACCTAAAAACAGCAAGAAAAGACTTTTAAAGACTGAAATGTGAATCATCAACTCGTTTTAAAACAAGTGATTTCCTTTTTAACTCTGAGACCTCATTAATAGGCCTTCTTAAGCTGCCCTGTTTTATTATCTAAGTGTTTGGAATATGTTCTCTAGGTTACTTTTCATGTGACAGCACATGGAATGGTGGTCTACTTGAGCTCACATAAAGAATTCTAAACTCTTTCTCCCAGAAGGAGTTGCATTAAGAATGCAGTTAGAATGATCTATCTGCTTTCTATCTAAAACTGCCTGTGGCTAAAAAGTCTTGGGAGAACAGCATACTTCAGACCCCTTAACATAGCCTGAGTAATGTCTGGAATCATTATTCTAAATATGCATCTGAGTTTGTGCTCCTGCAGACCTCCCTTGACCTGACATCTTTTAGTCTGCATGAAGGTACTGGGCTGGTCTCATGGGCTAGTGACCTACGTGGTAAAACAAGCTCATCTTCTGTTTTTCTGAAGCAAATGAGAATGCATCCAAAGGCTGAGAACAGATTGCTGGAATATTTCTAATCAGAGGCTAGAAGAAGGGGTTTAGTGCTGTAATTGCACTTGGGCTTTCTTCAGTCAGTAAGCGAAGCTCTCCAGCCTTGCTGTAAGTGGTGCAGTGGATGGAGCTGCAGCCAGGTGAGGTGTATGAGCGCTGCTCTCTGGTACCAAGCAGTGCAGTGTCAGCCCACTAGAGGGCCTTTCCAGATTTCTTTTGAATCAAGGCTCTGCAGCCTTCCTGCTACTGGAAAGCATACATCTTTGCCTTGAAATTTTCAGCAGTTCCCTGAGTACAAATCCTGATTTTTTTTATTTTTTTTTTTTTTGCACCTTATCTGCTATACCAATAAGGCATCTGTTTTATGAGGACTCTTTTGTCCTTTTAGCTGCTATAGACTGTTCTGCCAAAAAGAACTGCAGTTGGGAAATGACATTTTGAATAGTGAATAGTTTAGAGATCTTGTTGCAGTCATCTGAGTTTACTGAGTTCTGGTGTTCTGGAGCTTCTGTTTGTTTAAAACTAAGTCAAAATGCTCATATTGCTATTACCCCTATGAAAAACAAAAACAAAACCTTACTTATTTTCCTTCTGCTTTTTAAGATCTTTTAAATAGTGGCCATACCTAAGGGTGGTATGGGTCTTTGTCTTAGTGGTTGGTGATAATACAGCAGTGCTGCTTCTGAGGGTCATCTGGAGTGATTGCTTTTGCTAAAGCAACACCACACACAGCAAGGTTAGGTATTTACTTTCAGGACTGAAGAAATGGAATGCCAGAGTGTATATTTACAGGCAAGTCATCAAATATATGTTCTGAATTTAGCTTGTTTAGGTGGAAGAGCAGAATTAGTGCTGTTTCCTGCTATGTGAATTTGGCCAGTAGGATGTCATGGGGCATAATCTGGTGGGGCAAGCTGTTGATTTTCTGAGCCATATAAGGATGTTGTGTATTAATTTTTATGCACACTTGCACTTTCATATACTAATTTGCCTTTTATATATATTCATGCATAAGTGTTAGTTGAGGACTGGTCTACCAGGGTGAGAATTGGTGGATTTTCAGTTTTGAGAAGAAAAGTATCTGTTTGTGACCCAAAGAGGACTTGAATATTAATGATAGCTATCTTTTGACCTCTGGAATAACGTGACAGGTCAGATTCCTTCTTTTTGTGGGATAAGACACATAGGGAAAGGAGAAAAGGGATAAGGAATGCTCTGCAATCTTTCAGTCTCCCTATGATGCTTTGTTTAGGGACGTGGTTAGTGGACACGGTGGTGATGGGTTGACTGTTGGACTAGATAATCTAAGTAGTCTTTTCCAATCTTAATGATGCTATGACTCTGATGCTGTGATGGTTTTTTTTTTTCCCCCATTTGCTTCAAAGGATGGGAGAGTTTGTGATTATTTGCTACCTGGGAGAAAGCAGAAAGGATTTTGTGTCCATCTTCAAAGTGATTTCCTTACGGATATATCTCATGTTCTGACTGATAATGAAATTTCTGGTTACATTAAGTGTAAAAAAACCTAACATATATATATATATAGATAGATAGATCTAGATATGTATGTTTGGATGCATATGTTTTTGACTGGCAAGTTTTCAAACTTGAGGGCATACCCTAAAGGTTCTGTATTTGATTATATAGGTTGCAGCATGAAGAGAGGAGTAAAAGAAACACAGAAGCTTGGGAACCAAAATTCAGAGATTAAAGCTTTGCAGTAAATATGGGCTCTGTGGGTAACTTACAGTGTGCAGTAACAGAATTGGAGGTTCAAGGTGCATATGGGAATTGCCTTATTTCTTTCATTGTTTTCAAAGCTGCCTCCTTGCTCCATTGCCAATTTTTCACTGCTGTTTTAACTTAGATAATTATTATTTTTAGGACAAGCTTATATAAGCTGCTGAAGCAAAGGTTAATGGGAAGCATGCAACCTGTAACTCAGGAAGTCTGTTCTGGGCTGGCAGCCAGCTGAGAGCCAGATCTTGGGGGGGCCTGGGGTCAGATTGGTGTCAGGGCTGCACCTTCTGTGGGTGCTCTGAGAATTGAAATGTCTGGGAATGCAAACACATAAAAATGAACATTTACTCAGCATTGTGTGGGCACATAAGATTTACATGTGTAAAGAAGTGTACTGACAAACACTGAATCAACAAGATGTTTATTATACTTCAATTTTTTGAGTGTGGAGTTCACCTTCTGAATTGGATTCATTTTATCTTTTTCAGTAGACACATGTAACTAAGCTCTGCAAAATGTGGGCATAAATTATTATACTCTGAATTTCTGTGGCAATTTACCATTTGTTTTCTGTGGCCACACCTGTAGAGTTTTTTTTTAAAAGTAGTTTACATTTAAACAGACAGTTCCATTCCAGTTAGAAATCATTCTGTTATTGCAAAAGCTTTGAGAAAGGTGCAGTAAAGCTAATGAATTGATATACAAACTTATTTTCTCACACCCATTTGGGCAGCCTTGTGGTACTTTTAAAATTCTGTTTAAGGAGGGGTTATCCTCATCAGAAAGAGCTCCTCTGTAGGGTTAATCTTGCCGTTTTGGAAACTGTGGAGGTGAATGTCCAGATGTCCCACCACGTGGTCTTCAGCCATCTCTTTTGGTAATCCTGAATACTGCTCCCGAAAGATTGCTTTTTGTTGTTGCAATTTGATCATCTTTTGCCTTGCTTTCAGTAACAACCTGGTTTTCATGAGTTGAGGACATTTATCGGCATCAATCTTTTAGAGGTGATTGGGAAAACTGAATGAAAACAGAAAGCATCAATGACTTATGGGAACTTCTGTTTTTGCATTCCTGAAATCACTTTTCTTTCTACTCAGTCAACTATGGGCCAGTCTGTATATCTGCAGCCCCAGTGCTGTGAATTCTGGGAGGGTTTGAGTGTGCGGGTTCAGCCAGTCTTTCCTGCAGAAGGAAAAAAACCAACCAAACAAAAACCCCAGAAGACCTGAGCTGGTGACCTGAAGAGCCACGTTCATCGGAATGTGGGAAGGAGTTTATCACATTGTTATCTGTTTCTGAGGTTTTGATGGGAATTCTTTCAAGGAAGGAAATTAATTTTGTAGACTGTTTATATGTGGAAGATTTGTGCATGTAAGACTTAAAAGCCAAATGATACAACTTGTCTTTGGGGAGGGGTGGCAGGGCGTTGTGTCTAGTGAGGGCCACTGTAGTGCTTTGTTCTTGTAACTGCCAATTTGGTGAGGAATCTTGGGGAAGCTCTGCTGGTAACAAATAGATCACAGTAAACCTTGGATCTCCAGTGTTTGCATTCCTGAGGCACAGCAGATCTTGTTTCCAACAGCTATGGCTCAGCAGCACAACAGGAGCCTTCTATTACATCCCACTCTCTGTGTCCCTCTTGTTTAGTTCTGTCTGACAACACAAGTGTGTGTCTTCCATGTATTTTTTTTTCTGTTATTTAACAAGAACTAAATGAACAGCACCTTTAAGTTGTATCTTGCTTATATAGCCAATCACTTTTTCTTGCTTTATATTATCAAGCTGTCTCTATCAAGTTAATGAATTTCTAGCACACTGAACATTGAAACATTCTGGATTTTATTTTCAAAATAGCATGGATTTGAGTTCATGTTACCTGTAAATAGGTGGGAAGGATTGGCATTTTCTTTGACTCCGTGGACTGGCATTGTTCCTTGGCTTTATTTTTAGCTAGGGTGAGTCTATGTGTATTTGTGTATTGCTACACCTATTTGTGCTGCCCCCTGACTTCTACATGACTTTGGTAAAACATTTGAAGAAATTCTTTTTATGAATCAAGGAGCAGGCCTGGTTCAATGTGAACTGAAAGTAGTCTCTGAAATCATATAGTATCCAGTGTTCAGTTTTTCATATGTACTGTTTTCTTCATAGATAGTTAGTAACTGTCTTTTGAGTAATTTGTGATATTTCTTTGGTGATTGTCCCTCTTTTGCTCCTCTTTTGTTTTGCAATTGGTGCGTTAAGTAGTTATGCATACTATACAATCATAGAATGGCTTGGATTGTAGGGGACCTTAAGGATCAGTGGGTTCCAACTCCTTGCATGGGAGGGCTGCCAGTCACCAGCTCAGGCTGCCCAGGGCCCCATCCAGCCTGGCCTTGAACACCTCCAGGGATGGAACATCCGTAGCTTCGCTGGGCAGCCTGTGCCAGTGCCTCACTGCCTCTGAGTAAAGAATTTCTTCCTAATAGCTAATCTAAATCTCCCCTCTTTTAGTTTAAAGCCATTATTCCTTGTTCTGTCACTAGCAGACTGTGTAAAATGTTGATGTCTCTCTTGTTTTATAAGTTCCTTTTAAGTACTGGAAGGCCAAAATGAGATCTCCTTAAAACTCCTTTTCTTCTCTACGCTGAACCAGCCTACCTCCCTAAGCTGAAGGAGAGGTGCTCCAGCGCTGTGATCATTTTTGTGTCCCTCCTCTGGACCCAGCAACTCCACATCTTTCTTGTGCTGTAGGCCCTGGACCTGGATGCAGTACTCCAGAAGGGACCTCACAAGGGCTGAAGTAGAGGCAGACAATCATCTCCCTCTCCCTGCTGTTGACCCCTCTTTCCCTTGTAAACTATCTTGTGAGTATATTGGCAAATGGAGATTTAGATGGCTTATGGGGAGTAGAGTTTAAATGGATTTTTGTTAAATGTACTTCACAATAAATGACAAAGGGTGCATGTTTTTTTTTTTTTTTTTAAGCAAGAATCGTAAAACCGGAGGAAATAACTGTGATTGTGTTTGCTCATTTATGTGTATGGCAGCCTATAGAATTCCTTTCCCACAGTAGAAGGGGAAGATAGAACATGTGGAGCTTTTCTAGCCAGGTTATCTTGGCCATGACTTGCTCATGCTTGCTTACTCCTGTCCAGTGCATTTTGTTAAATATTGTGTGACTGGATGTGCTTAGAGAGCGATTCAGCTGCTGTTCAGCTGGACACTTCAGGGCTTTTTTAACAGAGATTTTGTGTGGGAAGAAGGGCTCCGTTATATTCAATTTCTCTCCTCTTTTTTTTTTTTTTTCCTTGCCATATCCTCCTTTTTGCTGTTGGAAATGGCAATTGTTGTGGACCTAGTAATGTGAATGTCTGCCCTGGCTTGGAGGAACTTTGATCTTAAAAAGCTTTCAGAAAAATGAACCTGTAAAATGTGGATGTGGTACAGATTTTGTTTAGCTCATTAGTGTGTGAGATAAGTTTTTTTTTTTTTCTCCCTTTTTGTTTATTTTCTTTGCTTTCTGTGGTCGGATTGCTGCAGTTTATGGCTAGCCATATATTTTGCAAACATAATAAACAAGGTCAGTTACGTTAGCAGGCATGTGGAAGGTTATGAGTAAGAAGGTTCTAATGGGATCTTGCTGACAGCACAGACACTGTATGAAGCAGAGAACCCCCTGATCCCTCGCTCCTTGAAGACAGACCCAGTTGTTCACCCACAATGGCAATGATTTGTGTGACAGTGGCTTTGGATATTCCCTACCATTTCAACTTGGAAACAAGACACAGTCTCTTCCTGGTTGTGATGTCTGAGCTGTATCTGGACACTATGTCTGCTGAAAGATTTTATCTGGGCTCTCAGTGGTGGTGGCTTCCTTTTGTCTCAAGAAATAATACCTTAATGAGCTAATTGCCTACAAGGAACTGTAAATGTGGTGTTCCTTGTGTTTCCTATATCCTGAGCCAATGTCAAGAAGAGTTGTGGTTTTGGAGGGCCCAGAAAAGCAGATTATTGGTTCCAAGCCATTTCTTGGGATTTCTTTCTCTTATTCTTTTTCCCTGAATGCAAATTAAACTGTTGAAATTGCGGTGATAATAACTGTCTTGGAAACACCTCCCATTTAACAGCTGTTGTCTAATCAGGGTACGAAGGTGATATTAAGTTCTACTCAGAAGAGGAAGAATTTGGCTGTAAATGTCTCTGTCATTCTGGTTCTCCTGTGTGTTTGTAGCTGAAGCTATTGCCACTGTGTGAGCCACTTGCTATTTTGTCATACTGTTCTTTTTTTTTTTGTGTGTGTTAAACTACTTCTCATGTATCATAGATACTGCTTCAATCACATTATACTGATGTCTGCCAATTCACCTATATGAAGCTGAAAAGAAGTGAAGGCAAGAGAATTTTGCTGCTCTATTGATTTCCATCGAACTGCTCCCAAGTTTCTTATCCACTATATTTTTAGAGAAAGATCCAAATGTGGAGTAACTAACTTACAAGACCACTGTTAGTTGTTCTGGCAGGTGGAACAAGAGACAGTAATAACCTGAGTTCTGCCTGCCAGTCTCCCAGCTTTTATAGAATCACAGAATGGCCTGCGTTGGAAGGGGCCTCAAGGATCATGAATCTCCAATCCCCCTGCCACATGCAGGGTCACCAACCTCCCCATTTAATACTAGGCCAGGCTGCCCAAGGGCCCCATCCAACCTGGTCTTGAACACCTCCAGGGATGGGGCACCCACAACCTCTCTGGGCAGCCTGTGCCAGCACAGTTCAGCTATTTGAATTCAGCTTCCAGACTTCACGTGTTGTAGCTTCCACAGTCGCACCTCTTCATTAGGCTCTGTCACTCAGGAGTGAGCACAGATAGGAAGGCTGATTTGGAGGATTCCTCCCTATGTACCCTTTCAGCTGAGAGACATAGGACACTCCTGTCAGACTGGTACTGTGGTCTGTAGAATGGAGATCATGTTGACTGTCATTGAATTCTGAGTCTTGCTGCTTTTCATTGCTACTTAAGCCTGTTCTGCAATTGGGAAAATCTGGAATGGTATCAAAGTGACCTTCATAGGGGTATTTGTGTCTACAGTCCAGGGAAGCA
Organism: Tragopan temminckii; assembly: GCA_028571105.1. NCBI lineage: Eukaryota > Metazoa > Chordata > Aves > Galliformes > Phasianidae > Tragopan > Tragopan temminckii. Next base: position 18,996 of record JAOWBP010052131.1, read on the forward strand.
AAATGGGGAATAAGCTGGGGTAGCTTAGTTTGGCTGGATTGTGTCTTGGCATTAAGACCACTTAGGTGGAGACCTGTTACTTTTATAGGTGCTCCAGCTCTGGCTGTATCCGCTCTGGTCTTGTGCAAACTACTTCTGGAAATGTATGGGAGATGAAGCTGTGTAGCTTTTAAAATCTGGCTTTACTTTGGTGCATAGGTGTTTAGTTCAGCTTAAGCTCTACTGATGCTTATTGTTCCACTTTCATTTTAACTCACTCATTCTTAAGTTGCTATAAACTGAAGTTGAAGCTTTGCACAGAGGTGAAAAGAAAGACCATAGACCAGAGAACCCTCAATTGTTGTATGGAAAAATTTGGTAGGTGAATTATGTAATGCAGACAAATCAATGTTGTCAGCCCTCATCACATTTAACTAGAAATACACTGTGCCTTATTTGCCCTGGCTGCTGATCTTTCTGGGCAAAAGAATGACAGTTTTATTTTGAGCATTTAACGTTATCACATCACATGACATAGTTGCATGTAGCAGAGCAATGACAGAACTGTCCGAAGTTTTGGCAACTCAAAGCCCTTAGTAGAGTAAAGCATTGATGTGAAGCAGACAAATGGTAAGAATGTGCACTTGAGAAATTATGCATTTATTAAAAGGACCTACGACATGATCTGAGTACAAACAGTTTGACTGCTTAGTGAGGTAGGGGTGCTTTGCACCCACCGTGCATGAACAATAATGTGAAAGCTGAAACCAGTCATTACATAATAGCAAAACTAATCTGCATGACATATGTTTGCCAGACATGATGTATATTTATTCTGCCTTGTTGATCTCTGAGCCGTGTGTGCAAGAAAGATGGCTGTTGTATTTCAATGTAACTTCATTTAAAGCTGTGCATTTGTAATGTTTTTGTTGGTAAGCTCCACTGTTGGAAGGAGCTGCCTACGTGTACACAATCTGTACACACATGTGCATTGATCTAGAGATTTCATTTAACCTTTGTAGCATTTTAAGACTTATTAAATACTTGTTTTCCTAACCTTTTAAATGACATTTTTTGTATGGTGTAATTAATTATGCAGGGTTAATACTCACTAATGAATCTTATTATTTGAGCATAGATAATGCGCTTTTTAAAAGCTTAGTGAGAATTGAGTGTTCCTGAAAAGCAGTGTCTTCTGGGACTTTTTTCCTAACAGAACAAAAACAAAGCAAGGATGGAGGAAAAAAAACAAACCAAAACAAAACAAAAAAAACCCCTAACCATCTGGCTTCTTCTTTTCATGATTACCTTCAAGTACTTTTCAAATAGTGGATTTGAGGTAAGATCTCATAGAGTCCAGGAGGTATATTAGCAGCTATGAATTTTGAGTACTGCATTTGTGGTCGTGTAGGATGTTTTCTTTCCCCTTCTTTGCTACTTAGCAGATGCAGATCTGATAGGCAGGTATAGCTGCTCCTTCCATTTGGTAGCCAGACTGGTGACTTTTCTTATTTGAATTACTCCAGCTGTGAGGAGCCATGAAATAATCTAACGTAAGCCCAACATGAAAAAATTAAGTCAGGCTTTTTTGGGGGGGGGGAGTAACCATGCTTGTATGAATGCTGGGAATGACTTTGTGCTGCTACAGGATGAAGTTGTACTGATGTAAGTCTGAACAATTAGATGTTTTCTAGTACTTGGGGGTTTTATTTTTTGTGTATTTGTATGCATTCAGCTGGATTTGAGTGCCCTGAAAATACCATGACTGATGTTTATGTTCTAGCACTCAAGTCTTGTCCATGTACAAGTGTGATTAGCAACTGATAGCCATCAATATTTCTTGTATTTCTTATGTTTCTTAAGCAAAGTCAAATTTCTTTCTATTATTTTCCATGCTTCTCTGTGCCTTGATTTCCTTAAATTAAAAGATGGAGCTCTTTTTAAATACAACCCATGAAAAAAAGCCACATTGCTTTTCTTATAAATACTGCTGAAATCCAAACCTTATGATTAACTCATGCTATATAGTAGGGATGTGTACTGGTTTTGCTGACTTGGAGTTACGTTGATCTCCAGAGCAGTTTTCATTTGGCAGTGTATTTCAGACACTCGTTTTTTATAATTATATGCATGTAAGCACAAATAGGATACTGCAAGATTAACGTGCTACTCTGAGAAGCTTGCAGCCAGAAGCTGGGGAGAGCCAAACCAACAACCTGAGGTCATCCCTGGTTCAAGAACAGGCTGTCAGTGGACACTGAATGTGCCTGCTCAGAGGCATGATCCAGGGCCAGCCCCCAGCTGCTGTGCAGCAAGCTCTGGTTGGTGAGCGAGGCTCAGTCTCAATGGCATGAAGAATAAACAGATTGCTCCTACCCCAAGGAAAAATTTGAAGGGGACTTTGCAGACCGTGATAATTGCACACTTGTGTTTTTGAAGAGTTCTTTTGTATAATAGCAAAAAGAGATGTCCAGTTTGTGTCGTGGCAGTTGAAACTCAGATGTGATTTCATCCATTTTTTTTTGTGGTTCCTATTTGAACATCAGTGCAAAGATTAAGCATGTGTATTCTGTGCAGATCCCAAACAGCTGAGATTGAGGATTTTGGGATGCTCTGATAGATTGAAGCGTCTGTTTCGGTCAAGTCTATGTTTTTTCTCTGTTTCAAGTCCAGGCTTCCTCTCCTTATTGTAAGCTCTTGTATGGAAATTTCCATGCACGTTTATTTCAGCACTTCTGCCATCGACTAGCTCTCCTTGCAGTAGCTAGGCAGAGACTTGAAATGCTGTAGGAAATTGTTCTCACGCATGACCTTACTTGAATCTTAGCAGCTGAGGAGGTATTTGGAACTGAAGCTTGTTAAAATTGCGTGCTATGGACGACTCCTTGGGGAAACAATTGCATCAGTACAGAACAATGATACAGAAAAATCCCCAAACAAAAATGTTTTCAAAAAAGAGGAATAGAAAGGAGTACCGATGGCAGTATACTGATTTTCTGTAAGACAGTGGCTCATTTGACCTGCTACGTGGGAAAACATTTTGATTTCCTCCACGCAAAACTTTTATCATCACTGCTTTAATAAACCAGTATCACTCAGGCTTCAGTTTCTCCAAGTAGATTACTTCATAATTATATGGCAGGCTTTTGAAACTTTCATTCTGTTCTATTTTTCTATTGTAAGATAATCTTGACGTAACAGCAACTTTATTTGTATCCGTTGTGACCATCTCTTGGTCTTGACCACAAGCAGCCTGACGTAGGCTACACTGCTGTTTAATAAATTGGTTGTTTTCATTTATTGATGAAAGGATGCTTTCTACTACAAGAAACTATGCACTGTAATTAGTGGTGCTGACAAAGAGGTGGAAGACTTTGCTTCACAATGACTTGAAGTTTTTGTTCTCCAAAATTGAGCACATAAATCCAAGTTGTGAAATTCAGGATTGACATGTATGATTTCAAATTTGCAGTCCAAGTGCCTTACAAAATCAGTTGCTAATAATTTCTTCATCTTCTGAGAGAATAAAGGAGCTATCTCGAGGAAGGAAAAAACATTTTATTGCCAGCTGCTTTTCTGGGGACTTGTCTGTCTGCCTAATGCTACAGGGAGCACAGTATGTACTGAGAATAAATGATAACAGTGAAAAGTTTCCTTTGTTCTGGGGGCTGGAGAAAGACCTGGATGATACTAAGAAGGTGCTAGTATCTGATTCATGCAGATTAGAAGCCATGGGAGGGGGATATTATGTACACAACATCACTTTATTATAATAAAAGTGATAAAAAACTTGCTAAAGACAGGTCGATTCAGGGCCAGTGCTTTTTATCAGCTTTTCTAAATGCTTTTTCTAATGAACATAGGAAACCTTATTTTTCTTTATTAAAAAAAAACCAACAAAACATTATATTTACAAAAATTCAGAAAAAATATATACAGAAACACATTTAGGAATGTTTTCCTACTTCTTGCATCCCAAAATATTAAGCAAACTGAAAATCATTTTGTTCTCATCTTACGTTTCTGCCTTCATAGTCTGACCTTTTTAACAGCTGTTGGTTGTTATGTAGGAATTTGCCTGTGCGTAAATGTTTTCTTTCAGGCTTGTGCCTGCTGGTGATGCAACTGATTGAAGCTGAAGCAGTTAGTTTGAAAGAAAATGGACAAAAAAGCTGCCAGAAGAGAAGGGCAAGCTTATGGGGAGGACATAAAGGTGGCAATGTGGATTACCAGTCATTCATCTGTTTGGAAGAATCATCTTGACAAGTCACGCAGTACAAAGGAGGATGTTAAATGCTGTTGTGCTTGTCTCATCTTGCTTGCTCACTTAGTTGAAGACTAAAAACTCAACCAAACAAGCCCAAACCACTGTGGGCGTACACACAGGCAGAAGCTGATAGTTGAAATCTGTAACAAACTGCTGATGTGTCCAACTTAAGGATCTAGGGTAGTTATTTAAAAACTTTGTAATCCACCAGAGCTGGAGCAGTGTTCATCCAAATCAGGTCACCCCATGCCCTTGGGATTTGAGTCCCTGCAGTGAGCTAATCCTGTGTAGGCGCAAATTTGACGTGTAAAATGGCTTTCAGAGCGTCTGATTTTTATTTATATTTTTATTTATTTATTTGAACTTTTTATTTTAAAGCAATGATTCTTCCCCACCTGGCCAGCTGCTTTGGGGCAAGAGAAAACTCACGGTATCATTAAAAGCTGTCCAATCTCATTGCCTTCTGTGAAGCGTGAATGTGACGGTACCGCTTCTTTCAATCAACATCCTTTTTAATGTCAAAGAAAAGAAGGCCACGAAGAGCCAAGAGCTTTTTGTTGCTTTTATTTTCATTGTTGTTCCTTTTGTGTTCCTGAGGAGATGTGTTACATTATTTCTCCCCTCTTGCTTTCAAACATACAGCTCTCTTGTTAATGGGCAGCACAGCTTGTCAGTTCTTACATCTTTATGTGCATGGTAATTCTTAAACACAGATATGCTGGCACTGCAAACAATCACAGATTATGCAGGCATCCAAATTAAACCTCACTAGTTTTGTTCCCCCTTTGCAGCATGTGGCAGATTCCTCTACAACGAGGGGCTTGTGTTGCATTTGTTGTATTTATGGGTAGAAACATCTCTAATGCTGAACTTCCAGATCTGAACTTCTTCCTTTTCTGCTCCATGTCCTGTGGCTCGGGGATGTCGGATACATCTCCTGGACAGTCTCTTAATATATGAATCATGTAGAGTGAGAGGCCTGAGTTGCAACAAGAATGTGTGAGTTAAAGGATATTGCTAGCTGGATTGCAAGTTCTGGTAGGTGATGGAGATTTTTAGGGGCATAAATGGTTTTTATAAATACTTGCACCATTATGCAGATGTTTACGCCTTTGCCCCCTCTCTCCTTGCAGTTAAGCATCTTGACCACACATAACTTAGGGTAGAACCTGTGTTTTTTTTTTTTTGTTTTTTTTTTTTTCCTGTGCTCTTAAACTCTTCTGTGGGTGGGGAAAAAATGGGGATAGTATTCTGGAAGGAATACATCACCTCATTGCTCATTATTTGTCTCTTGACTTCAAAGGACACAACTTCTGCTTCCCATCCATTTTTAGACTGTTTTGTTCCTCCTGTCACTGACAATGCTGCAGTTACAGATGCTCACTACATGAGGTGAGCAGCCCTCTCTGTCTTAGTGGTTGCTGTTCTAATGGTTCTGACTCTGAACTAGCAGGATGATCTCCTGGGAGGCTCTGAAGGTGCTATTGTTGGCTTTGTGATACTATTCTTTTTTTTTTTTTTTTTTTTTTTTAGTCTTGCAATATTATTTGAAGGATATATTTTACTTAATTATTCCTTATTAAATTTAAAA
>JAOWBP010052131.1:24842-51905 GCA_028571105.1 Tragopan temminckii
TTTTTTTTTTTTTTTGTACTTAATTTCTTAAGAATGACACACAATTAGGGGTTGAATTCCATTGCATATCAAACTCAGCTGCTTCTGGGAACAGTTAACAAGTTTAAAACCCCTTAGGAGGGTGCAGGATTGGTTATTTAACACTGTTTTCATAATGCTAGGTATTTTCTTGTAGATATTGTGACTTTTCTAACACTACAGAATCATGCACATCTGAGGGTTGTTATGTACTCAAATCTCTGTGCAAAATTTGTGAATATTTGTTCTTGGGAGTGCATGTTGTGAGCAATGTGAAGAAAGCCTGCTGTTTCTGCAGACTACCATTCCAGGGTTTTTTTTTTGTGATGTTTCTGTGTCTGTCTCTCCACAGCATGCCCTTGAGTTTTTTGACAAGGTAAACATTAGCACTTGGAACTTAATTGCCTTCGCTTTGTTGATCTCTTTTAGACAGATGTCTGTTCTTTCTTAGATAGACTCAGATGGCAATGGGATATTGAGAGGAGTAGGACTATGTGGGTTCTCCAAATAAGGCAGATTCGTAAATGTTTGCAAAATTGGGGCTTTAGGTAACACTTCTTATAAAATGATGTAGAAAAAATGGCTGTACTGCATTTTGTAATGTCTGAATAACATTTTCTGTAGCACAGTACCATGTTAAGTCTAGTGAAATAGGACGTGGACCATACCTGCAAAGAGATGAGTGTCTGAGCAGTCCACTTACAGAGAATAAACAGGAAACAAGACTCAAGAAAATCACTGTGAACGAATAAAAGCATTTGCATTGTGTTTTTCAAAGTGGTGTCCAGAAATAATTGAATGTTTTTTGAAAGAAATACCTATTCAGTTTTCTGTGACATGTTAGGGGAAGAGATGCTGGACTGCAGCAGCAAGGAGATTCCAGGTTAGGGAGGCCTGTATGCAAGAAAGCATATAACGGTGCAGAAGTGCATGGAGATATAAATATAGAACGTCAGTAAAAGCGTATGACTCATACTGCTGTAGTAGCACAGTGCTGAATTTATTTGCAGAAGTACAGAACAAAAACCCTATGGTATACTATGATGCATTTGCAGATAGTTTTCTATAGCTGGTTAATGTTTTATGCATCTTGCTTTTTTAGAGACATTGCTAAATTGTGCTTTGATTTTCTTTTTTTTTTTCATTTTGTTTTGGCTTTGTGTTTAGATGAAGAGTTAAGTCCTTTATTGAACCTTGAATGCAGCAGATCTGTTTGCTGGGTAGAGATGAGCTAGATTTGTTTTTAATCATGTAACTAAATTTAGCCAGCAATCTGCATTTTAAGGCATTGCTATTAAAAGTCTAAAAGTGAGATATGCATCGTAGTTTGAATTTAAAATGAGCCAGAGGCACAGCTGGTGAGGCAGTCATGACTCTAATCATGAGTGGAGAGAAATGAGAAGGGAATTTTCTCATCTTGCAGATGAATGCAAAGTGGGAAAAGTGCTCCAACACCTCCCCTGCCCCCCATCCCATTTTCTTAGCTTTGGTTCATCATTTCATGGACCTGGTGTGGTAATAGATGGCCTCCCCTTCTTCTTTTTTGAACCAGGATCATATATCTGCTTAATATCAACTATATGTACACAATTTTAAGATCTACTAAATTTCCTGTTGTAATTTTTCTTCCAGCTTAGTCAGAGCTTCATGCAATATTTCATGTTTCCAATTCCAATTGCTCTAAAAGCAAAACAGCCTTTATCTCAGCTAAAGCTCAAACCCAGGGGCAAGACTTAGAGGGTATCTGAAGTGTCTTGGAATATTCCATACTTGAAAGATATTTTTTTCCAATTTTTCAAAGCAGCGAGGCATGCAATTAAGTATGTGAATAATCACATTAACTAAATGTTGCCCATCTTGAATCATAACTTGGTGTAATTATGAAAGCTAAAAAGGGAAAGCTTCCCTATCTTTTTAATGAATGAAAATCAAAGCAGTTCACATTTTTAGTGGCGTTGATAGTCCTGATGATGGTGGATCTGTTGGTAAACTTAGTATGCCATGTGAAACTGTGAGTTACCTCTAGCCTATTATATAGAGTATCAAACTGATTTAGAAGGGCAGTGCCTTCTCACTACTTACTGTTACCAAGCTCCCATTTTTTAGGCTATTTTTCATCTGGATTGATTGCTTGGCTTGGTTTACCTTTCCCCTCAAGACTAGGTGTTCAAGCACAGTGAGGAGTGATGATCTAGGTGGGAGAGCAACTAGTTGGGCCCACGGTTTCTTGTATTATCTTGGTGTAAATGGTTTCTCAAGTTCTCAGTCTGTGCACTGAACCTTTCTGTCTGGGCTAAAAGCTGCCACAATCCCATTGTCTTCTCTTAAAGTCATGCATCCTAATGGCACTACCTGCCTAGCAGAGTGTTTGCCATTACACTACGTTATTAGAAGTCACTGGATGCTTAGCATTTTGATATTTCCAGGAGGTTCTGAAAGCAGCTGGGTGCTGTTTTCTTATGCTGTTTAGATCCATGTCATGTAACACAGTTCCTCCTGGTTTGGTGGACGATACATAATTGTCTTCTTGGCTGATTTTTTTCTATTTCCTCTTAATTTTTATTAGTATTTTGGGCAGTAGAGGTGGGTCACAAAGGGAAGCCATTTGTTTGCTAGATGAGCCACTGGTTCTAGGGGTGTGAAACCCATTAGGTGCCTTTTTTGTTTGTTTTGCTCTCGCACATGTGGTTCAATTGGTCACCAGACTTGGGGATATCTGATGTAGCTGAGAATGGCAGCAGTTTTTGACCCACGTAAAGCACATAAAAGTTTCATGTATCCATAGCTGCTTGCAGGAACACTGGTGATACTTTTATGGTTCTCTTCCTGTGGCACTAGTTTGTTGGCCTCTCGTTGCAGTTTTAATCCTACTTATGGGTTGCTTGCAAGCCTGGAAGCCCTCTTGAGCTGCTGCACGTTGAGGGCTGTGGACTCTTCTGAACTAGAAGCATATTGCAGCCTGTGACTGCAGAAGGCTGAAAATGGCAATTGTCCTATCTGGAGGTTTCTATTGCTGACAACTCTTGGAGTGTTTTTCCTATTCTGTTGAATTTTTCTGACAGAAGAGGCATGACCTCAGCATCACGTATAGATTTGTGCTTTCGTGATGTTTTCAATAGCTGCTTTAAATCAAAATAGGAAAAAAACCCCCCAGCAATAAAATAGGTTATTATGTAATGATGCAGAAGGCTCTATGGATGTCATGTAGAAAGGTTTGTTAAGGGGCTTGGGCAGCTCTGTCGTACCGGACTCCTGTGTAAGAGCATAAAGGGGCCATGGAAACCTTTGTCAGTTCTGCTAATCCTGCACTGTACCAGAACCTTGCACAGTAAGCGTTGTAGGTGCAGTAGTGTTGCCAGGTTTCCAGCTGCTGAAACCAGAATGGTTGTCGGAATAGTTGGAGGACATAAATGATTGTTCTGAAGGATGGCAGAGGTGTGTGGCTGTGGGACAGGGGTTGACTTGCTCTCTGTGCTCCCTATAAATGCAGGTTTTGAATAGATGCTACTGTGAATTTTCATGTGAAAGCAGACATTAAGAATTTAATATAGAAGATCCTATTTCAGATCTGAATGAGATTAAGCATTCAGCATGGATATCCAGGCTTCATTTGCAAAGTAATTGTTAATGTAACCATGACTTAAGATAGCCTAGATGAACTCTTTCATCTTGTATTTATGAAAGGATAGTTCAAAGCTTGTCTGCATGCTGAAGAGAGGCTTCAAGGAGATAATACTACTGCAATCATGGTATCATCTTAAAAGAGAAAAATTGATGGAAAGATTAATCTGAATCTATGTGAAAAGGAGTAAATTTTAATGTGCCTGTCCGCCTGTTGTTTAATAGTGAAACCAAGCTGTCTCTAAAACTAAAAGGCTTTTTCCAAATAGTTATTTTTTCGCCAAATATTTATGTGGCTGAGTAGGTTGACTAAGGAAGTGCCAGATAACATACTCTGCAGCCTCGGCAGCACCATAGAGCACAGTAAGCCACAGTGTCAGGCAGGAAGCAACTAGAGGTGCTTTATGCGAGGTTGCTGGATTTGCAAAATTCTGAGGATTGTAAACTTGTAATCTTGAGGCTGTTCTTAACTGTGTATGCTTTGTGGTAGCATAAGGATAGAAGGCTGAATTGAGGACACAGAGGAGTCTTTCTGATGCTGGATTTCCAGTGAATATTATCACTATCATAGCTTCACCATGAGGCCAATAGGATGAAATTCAAGACCAAGTGCCAGGTCCTGCACTTTAATTACAACCACCCAATGCAGTGCTGCAGGCTTGGGCAGAATGGCTGGGAAGCTACATGGAAAAGGACTTGGGGGTGTTGGTCAACTCTTGGCTGAACATGAGCCAGCGGTGTGCCCAGGTGGCCAAGAAGGCCAATGGCACTGTGGCTTGTATCAAATAGCGTTGCCAGCAGGAGCAGGGAGGTGGTCATCTCTCTGTACTCAGCCCTGGTGAGGCTGCAACTTGAGTACTGTGTTCTGTTTTGGGCTCCTTGCTATAAGAAAGGCTTCAAGGCCCTGGAGCATTTCCAGAAAAGGGCAATGAAGCTGGTGAAGGGAGGCTGTGGCAAGGTGGTGCTTGGCCTCTTTTCCCGGGTAACAGTGATAGGGCTAGAGGAAAGGCCTCAAGTTGCACCAGGGGAGATTCAGACTGGATGTTAGGAAGAATTTATTCTCAAAAAAAGCGGTCAGCTTTGAAACAGGCTGTCCAGGGGATTGTTGTAGTCACTGTCCTTGAAGGTGTTAAGGGGTAGATGTCATACTTAGGAGCATGATCTAGTGGGCAATATTGGTGGTAGGTGGACGGTTGGACTGGATGATCCTAAGAGGTCTTTTCCAACCTTAATGATTCTATGATTTGTTGGGAAAAAAGAAGGAGTTTTGCTAATGTCTTCTGGGGTGATGCTGATCTTCACTGTTGAGGATTTAAAGAACCTTTTGGAATCAGGGCCCATGTGCTCAGAACATGGCGAGATCAAGGTCTTAGGAAGCATCATTAGTATCTTAAAAGAACTGCCAATGTAGTATGCGTCTTTCTTTCACACAAGCTGAAGAAATTCCTCCTGCCTTTTATTCTTTTACTGTATAGAGTCTGGTAGAAAATACCTTTTTCTGATGCCTCAGCCTCTTCCACGGTTGATGTACTCTGTCCAGTTGACTCATCACTGTGTATGTTTTCTCGACTTCTAATTAAAATCTGTTCTATTCTAATATTAGACCAACATTCCTTGTTATATCACCCTTCATTCTTAAGTAATTCATCCTGCAGCCTCCTTACTCTGTATGACTAATGTCTTTCTCAAATATTCTTAGAACATTTTAAAATACCATCTATATTATAAGCAGCACAGTAGCAATACCTCTCATTACAGTTGCTTAACACTTTCTGTCATAACTCAGTGCTTTCTTTCGCTTAGGATTTTGAGAAGACTTTAACCTTCTTGGCTGGAATTTTCCATGCATTGGTGTTTGCCTCAGCCTGAAATTTCCACTTGTGACTGAAATTTTTTTGTTGGTCTGTTAGCTAAAAATGTAATTGGCATTTCATAGAGGAGGCACTTCTAAATCAGCTTCTATTAGGTTCTCTCACAGAAAAGATATTTTAGAGTTCATGAGATCTAAAGGAGGAGTTGGCTTTTTGGGCCAACTTTTAAGCTCTTCTTAAAACAAACAGAAAAATTATCTGGTTTAAAATTTTAGGTTGATATTCTCTGTGTTTGCCTACCAATAACCACCTGAAACTTGTTTCCCTTAGTTGCAAAACGGAAAAAAGTGAAATTAGTTATTTCTGCTTGTGAACAGTGAGACTCCTAAAGGCTGTTTGGTGTTGAATGTGTAAGTATTTCTGTGCTGCTTGTCCAGTTAGTTAAAGAAAACAGAATCTGGGCACTGAGGTGTTTTGCTGTAGCTAAGCCCTATTACTGTCTGTTTTCAGTCCTTCTGATATACTCATGTTGTTTATTTCCACCAAATTTGCTGGAATAATTTGCAGCAATAAAAATGAGCGCACTTCAAAGCCATTGTAAGGTTGTGGAGGAGTAAAATCATGAGCATCATACTGTTTTCAGGCCTGTTATTTATATTTCAACTTATTTGAAAGTTTAATGTAGTGCCTCAAAAATTGATCAAATAATAGAATTGCAGTAAACCTGAAGGGCACCAGTATGTAAAGTACAGTAGAAGGAAAAAAAAAGACCAAACTTACAGCATGTAGAGATGGTGGGTAAAGGAGCTTTTTTCAGTCTTCATTGCTGATAAACAAACAGCTGATGGCAGCTGTAGTTAGACGGATGGTATCGACTGGTCACTTACAGGGCAGGAAAATAATTTTCTCAGTGAGTAACTGGTCAGATGTATCTTGGAATTTTAGGTTGCCTTCATCTGAATCCATGAACACCAGCACTAGGCATGAATTTAGACAAGGCAGAACAGTGCTCTAATGTGAGCATGCCCAGGATCCTTGCTGTTACCTGAGTGGTTGGGGCTTCTCTGAGTGTCTGGGTCCAGATGGAACACACAATTTGCATTTGGGAAAAAAGTCAGACTGGAGAGGACTCTTTCCTGTGTCCGAGGTAGTGCTACCATTGGCCTGGGAGGATCTGGATGTGTCATTATATACCCTGCTCACCTTTCTGGAGGCCTTGTGGGTTGCTGACGTCTGTCTCTCTTGCAGTTGATGTGTTTGGCTTCTGAGGGTTGAAATGCTTTAAGTTGAATTACAGTCCTTGAGGTCAATGCAGCAATGTCTGGGTAGGGTTTGAGAGCCTGTGGCATGTTAATGATCTAACTAGATGCTACAAAAATTCTTTCTGGCTTTATCCTCCATAAAATTCAGCTTGAGTTCCTGGAGTTGATACAAAGTAGAGCAGCCTGCCTGCACATTTCTAGTCTGCTCACAGACTTCTTCATAGGTGCGGTAATCTGGTGTGATGTAAAAGCCCGAGACACAATCTACGTTTAGCTTTGCTGCAGAACATATTGAGACAGGAGCTTTCCTGCAACATTTTTGCAGCTGCAGACATTTTTAGCCGAAATCCATACAAACTGTAAAATAAATGTAGTACCCACAAAATAAGCATATACATTTTTTAAGTTACAAACTATTTCCTCCAAGTTTTAAAGCATACTGGTATTCTATTAATGAAACTTTCTAACGCTAACAGAACAAAGTCTGTGTATTAAAAGACCTCTCTTGGGTTGAAAGAAGTGTGTGGTTGGTTTCAGCTTCTCCCTAAGTGCTAGAGAGCTCCAAAGGCAAAAAATCTGTGTGCCCTTGAAAGAAAAGGACAACTAATTTTATCCCTTAATTATTTCAGGGAAAGCGTTATCAGTGAACTGAGAGAATGAATCTGAAAAACTGTTTGAAAGATCTGAGTGAAAGATACCACTACCAGCAGATTTCCAAGGAAGATGGATATACTTCATGTACATTTCTACTAAGTCCTAGATTTCCAGTTTGAAATGCATTACCGGCTTAAATCCCCCAAACCAGCAGTGCCTAGCTATGTTCCCTCTGAGACAGTATAACAGCACCCAAAAAAAAAAGAGGTGTTCAGGTTTCCTGAGGTTTGTGTTACGGCATATTAAGGAAATCCTCAGCTCTGTGGGATGCGTCTTCACTGAAAAGCAAGGGTAGAAGTGAGTGTTAGAGCTGCTTTGCTAGACTTCTCACAGATTTCACAACACGGGGTTGGAACTAGATGAGCTTTGAGGACCCTTCCAACCCAAGCCACTCTGTGATTCTATGATTTGAGGAAAATTAAAATCGTTCAGCTTGTGACTTGAGGAATCCAGTTCTCAAGAGAAGTTTGAGGCTTGACTAAAGTGCACGTGGAATTCAGGGTCACTGCAGGCTTCCTTCTGGGCTGTAATGGAATTGCTGCTTCCAGTAAAAACCCACTTAAGAATATTGTTTATATTGTGTATATATCTTTTTAAATTGGAAGCCCTGAAAGGAGAGCTTTCACTAACTTCCTTGCAAATGTAATTATGTCATTAAGAAAAAAAAGCTTGCACCTAGTATGTTCTTTCAAAATAGGAACGGAAGGTAAAAAGCATTACTTTATGAATATTGCTCATTTTGTAGGATGAACTTTGGGGTGTCTAATCCTGCAGCAGTGAACCCCTTATAATGTGGTGAGAAGGATGATCCAAATGCTGCTGATTTCATTTAAAACTGTCTTGGTAAAAATGTGATTCCTGTGAGAACAAACTGTTGTATTTGCAGTGCTTAATGATGACTGTGGTGGTGTTCATCACTAATCAGCTGCAGCCCTGAGGGCTGTAACTTTGCTAACAGGAGTTGCGACAGAAGGTATCCTGACTTCTATCAGGAAAACAAACCGTATGTTAAATACAGGACATAGGATGGATATTTCTATGGCAAATACTGAGAATAGAAAAGAATACTTCTGTGCTTCCAAAACAGCTGTTCTGTGTGTGCTTCTGTTAAGCTAAAAAACAACATCCTTTATATAAACAAATTATGTGTATTGCATGCAGTATATACAAGTTAAGCAGCTTCACTGAAATGGTTTCATTTACAGCCCAGGCCACCACACAGCTGGCATTCTGCTGGGAAGTTAATGAAGTTGGAGAAACTGTGTGGAAGTGCAACTCAATTCATCTTTAGTTTTAATATAATTTTTCTTATGCTCCCAGAAGCAAATAAGTTTTCATTGGGTTTTTGAAGCTTTAGATAAGGTGCATTAGAAAGTGGTGTTCTAGCTTTGAATTGGTATCCAGATGTTCCGGGAACCTAGTGAATAAGTAATCTTGAAATGTGCTTTGTTTTTAGAAACTGGGAAGGTATTCACCTGGGGCAGAGCAGACTACGGACAGCTCGGAAGACACGCAGTGGTTCCCGATGGGCAGGAGACGTGCACAGCATCTGAACAGTCCATGAAGCTGTTTTGTAATATTCCTATTTCCTTGTCTTGCCTAAATGGAGCATCTCAGGTAATGAAGAAATTACCATTTTTCCAGGTTTTTCTTGGGTGCATTAAGATAATCAGAACAATTTCCTAATAGAAACCTTTCAAATGCTGCAGCACAAGCCCTTGTTGCTCTTCCTGTAAGCTAAGAAGTTAATGATTCAATTACTTCAAATTTCATAAAACGCTTTTGCATTAAGAAGCTGATTTTTTCTTGTTTGAACCAGATGCCAAGTTCTTTCAGATATAAATGCGTACTGGAGATAGCTGCAGCTTTGATGAAGTCTCACAGCTGGTGTGGGACCCAGGTGTCGCACTACTTCTTATTGAAGCCCTCTGTAACAATTCAGCCAATGGCTGTTTCTCTAGCTGATAAATTATGTTGCAGATTCTGTCCCAGGTTGACTGAGCAATTATGAAGATTTCTCTACTTTGTAACATCCTTGAGTTGAGTTGAGTATTGGAGGGTTTCTTTTTTGTATGACTGAGAAAATCTGCAAACACAAAGATGGTGGGAAAGTGAATGTTGCATAGGAGCTCAAAGTTATTTGCTATAGTCTGACAACCTGTACTGCCTGCAAACCATATTCTTGGCTTGTTAGTGTCTGAGAAGCAGCATGCGGCAATTGGCCTGCTGGGAGGCAGTGTGTAGGTCCCTGTGGCAGTAAAAATGCAAAGAATAAGTACAGGTTGAGGTCTTCAGCTGCAGTGCATGCACTGCTGCTCTGCCTCCAGTTGTGTTTTGTAGCAGGACTTCGGCTAGCAGTGTCAGCCTCAGCCCTTTCCTGTCATCAGTGTTCTGCGGATGTGTGCACTCAGATGAGAAGTGGAACCTTAGAGCATAGGATACTGCATTGACAAATAATTTGTTTGGTTGGTGTTGACTCCGCTGAGTCTCAAACAGCAGTCTAACTCATTTTGAGAATGGCATCCTTGCTTTTGTTACTGGATAGCTATAGGAACACCACTGTTAAGCCTGTTTTGTGCTGCTTTTCATTTGTACTTTGCGCAATGCCTGAAGTAGTTCTCTTGTCTCTTGTACAATACAAAGCCATGGCAGCTGTAGTTTTTGCCAGGGAAACTTAAGCTTGGCAGGATGAGTGATCCATGAAGGTGAAGGAAGGAGATGCAATCAGAAACATTCTTTGAAAAGAAAGAGTAAAAACAACATCTCATCTTCATTCTGCTGCCCTCAGCGCTGTTCCTCCTTATAGACCTGTGAGAGACTTGATTTGAGTGATTAGCAATGGCAGTGTTCTGGAGCAGGCATCATTCTTTGCAGAGCTAACAGCATGAAGATGATTTAAGAAGAGTGTGATCAAGAGCTAGCATCATTTGTACGCTGAGAGGAGCTGCATTGAAGGGAAAAGGAAAAAACAGATAAGAGCCTAAATCACTTCACTTCAAGGTTACAAAATAATGCCAGAGTTAGAATTTATACCTAAAATTGTGTTAAGTTGCAGTGTATATACTGTATAGTGTGTGAGCTGGTGTTATTTTTTTTTTTAACACACAAACTATCCTTTTTTCCATTTGTCATCATATAGAGATGATGTTTGATTTGAGCTGAGTTAAAATGAACGCAGAGAGGATGAGTTCATTTCCATGCTTACTGTGAATTATCAACTCCAACATGCACTTCATTAAAGAGGACCTATTTAATAGCTGAGGCTTACAACTAATGATTTTTAATGATTGAACAAAAATTTTGAACCAAGTTTTGGTCCATTGATTCCCTTTGAACTTGTGTTAATACTGCTAAAAACAAAGCGGAGAAACTGATGTAGAAATTAGAGGAGAGTATAAAAGGCACACTAGTTTAAGTCTACTGTGTTGTCCTTGAGATAACCTCCTGTGCTGTGACTTGTCTTCACACCCTCACCAAGGACTGGGGAGTCTCTCTTCTTTGTGCTGAAATGAGTATAATTTCTGTACCTACAGTCTGCCTACCTTTCCAAAACTGAATTTTGAAGTGTTGTGAAAGACCATTTTCACTGCGAGTTTGACTTCATCTCACAAATTTGTTTGGAAACACTGACCTTGAGAAATACAAGTGGATTTTTTTTTGTTTGTTTTTCATCTGAAACAATGGAAGAACAAAAGCCTGCACTTAAGATGATTATCTGCTAATCAGCTTTAAGTGTGCATGAACATCAGGTTCCTGTAGTCTCCTGCCTTTAAACTTCCTGAAATAAGAGTCTGTGGGCCTATTTATTGTTTTTCTCAGTGCTTTTGCGCAAAACCACCGTGGAATAGGATGAGACACTGAAAAGGAATTTGGGGCTGTAGCAGAAGTCAGTTGTGTGAGACATTATGCATGCGGTGCTCTTATGTTGTGGGGCGTCCTTGATTGGACCTCTTCAGAACATCTGACTCATCTGCTGCCTGATGTGCATTCACAGCCACTGCTCTTCAGATGAAAGGACAATTAAATACGAATGGTCTGAAATATGATGAGCCTCTGTATTTAGCAAATGCTACAAAGACCTGGCTTAATGTTTCCTCCTTGTCAAAATGCTTTTCCAGGCCAATTTGATATTTTTGGTTTTAATAGCTATCATTTTACTGTTTGGGGTATGTTCAGCATGTCATTCACGTTGCAGCAAGCAGTTGCTGCAGCAGTAAACAAATGAGAAGAAATCATCCTGCAGTGCTGAACATTTCTCCCTAAATTGGATGGAAGGGAAGTCTAGAGTCATTTTGGATGTGCAGCACGGTTCGTATGCAGCCGTGCTCTCATTATACCCTTTCTGTAATTAAAGAAAGCTGTGCTAGATTACAGCCAAGGACTGTTTCAGTGAGGAAACTGCAAAAACTTGTATCATTGTCATTTTTGGATACCTGAGTTCTTGGACTTAATTCCCTCCTCAGTTTCAGTCACCAAGCCTGACTCTTGGCAGCGATGACTGAAGGGGGGCCAGTTGTGTCAGGGAACAAAAATAAGCCATTGACGTTGGCAGCCTGTACCTGCCTTGCTTCTGCTGACCCTGCTGTGGTTTTGTGGTGCAAAATTGCTTAAAAAAAATCTTAGTCAGTGTTAAGACAAAGCCTGTGTAAGCAGCAGCCCTGGAAGGGGGCTGTCCTAAATGCAGAAATCCTCTTCTGCCTTGCTAGGGTTCTTTCAGTACCTGCCTTGTCCATCTATGAGAAGCCTAAGCAGAAAAGCTGCAGTGTAAAGATTGTCTTAGTATGAGGTAAGTCAGGTCTGACCCAGGGTATGGATGTTTTCCAAATCTATGTGAAATTATGGTTTGAAGCAAGAGGTTGGTGGAAAAGGCCCTAAAGCATGCAGTTTTTCATTCTCAATTTGTCATTAAAACTGTTACAGAGAAGGGATTAACAAATCAATGCAGGCTCAAACGAGAGAAAATCAATAAGAAACTGTAGTGAACTGGAACAAAGCTATCAATTTGCAGCATTCTCTGCAAAGAAATCTCATCAGTATCTTCTTTTAAGGATGGAAAAATAATGTTAAAATGATTATTGGGGGTTAGATGAGTTCTAGTTTACCCGCCTGACCCTAAAACTTCAGGTCAAAAACCTTCTGGATGTAAATAGTAATATTTCTTTTGTCTGTTGCATTGATGAATTGCTGGTTGGTTCTGTAACAGAGGAACCTTTTCATAAAAACAGCAACAAAAAACAACCTATTCAAAGAGTCTTACTCTTAGAAGTTGGATGGAGTGCTCTCTTTGTTTACTCTTTTGCGTTAATAGAAGTGATTTCACTAGTTCTTTTATTCTGCCTTGTTTTCTTAAGAAGAAACCCCACAAAATAAAAGCCAACAACAATAAAAACCAAAAAGCAATTTTACTTCATAAAAGTTTCTCCTTGCTGGGTTGTATGTATTACATAGCTTGAAAATGCACAGGGTAGTGCTGGGCTTCTGGGTAGCGTGCAACAAATGGCTGAGGTGAGGTGGGTCCTGGTGGCTGTGACACTGCTTGTTCCTCTGCTTGTTCCTCGGGGCTTTGCCAAGTCACTGGTCACTGTGGGGCCATAACCTCACTGAGGCAATGCTGTTCTGGCCAGCCTGCAGGCTGTTTCTCCTTGCTTTTAATTTCAGGATTTGAGATTTGATTTGAACTTGGGTCATACTGGTGATGGCTTTGCTTTTCATTTGTCTGATGTTTGCAGCTTTTGCTTATCGTTGCAGCATTGAAGCTGTGAGCCCTGCTGGTCTTGCTGGCCTTTGTGCTTATGCTGTAAGCTTCTGTAATGCTATTGCTTAAAGGAAGGTTCAGAAGAGGGAGAAGCTCGTGTTTCTGCTGTAATGCTTACAGCTGTTGCTATGCTATGTCAGTACCTTGGCACGCAGTAAATTCACTAGGCAGCCTGCTAAATGGCAGGTGTCTGTCTGTCCTCTCACCTGGTGCTCTATCTCCTTTGCCTCACTTCTAATTGAAACTGAGGTCATCCAATGCAGGAGCTACGTCTGAACTAGGTGCTTGCTTACAGAGTCTAACATAGCCCATGCCTCTGCCCCAGCAATCAACCAGTAACACTTGTTTGTGAGAGGAGGGAGAAGTGAAAGCAAAAATGATGCCTCTGATCTCGTGAGGACAGAAGTGGTAAAGTGTCTCCTGCTTTAAAACCTGCTGAAAGGTTTGTTTGTGGTCTCCTGGCAGCTGATTGCAGAGATGTCACTAAATTCAGTGGCTATGGCATGTAATCAGATAGCAGCAAAGATTGCTAAGAGCTGTGCTCCTGTTGCTGATGCCTTGGAGGATAGTCTATCACAGAAGAAGCAAATAGAAACTCTAAGGAGAAACTTTTGTTTTATTATACAGGAGGAAAAAGTGATAGTTCCTTAGTGGTATGTATCTGATAATGCCACCTCCGGTGTTATATCACTCCAAATCCCGTCTCTCCTTCTGTCTCCAGGTGTATAGCTAATAGAAATGATCCCTTCTTGGCAAAAGCTGTTTACGAAGCCTGTGAGGAGTTCTTACAGTGCATCTGTTTACCAGAATATTTGCCACAGTGTTTGTGTTCTTAACTGTTAGATGAACAAGCATTAGCTTGCCAGTTCCTTACAGTTACTTCAGTGGAAATCCTTTTTCTCCATCTTATTTAAGCTGCCAAGGTTTACCTGCAGCTTCTGCTGTCAGTTCCTTTCACGCTTTGGAAGTGTGAAGTCACTCAAAACCTTGAAAACCTGAAACCTTGGTTTATTTCTATAGGAAGAAAAAAGAAAACAAGCTGGGCTCTGCTAGACCTCAATGGAGACTGAGGGGGAAGGACTGAAAGCCATCTAACAAACTTTGTCTAACAGATTTCAGCCACTTTAAGTCAGAATGATTTGATTGGTTGCTATAACAAGATATGTTGCAAGTATACGTAACGATTCAATTCCTTTATTGCTTTTGTGTATGCCACAATGAATGCTTATAACTTTGCTTTTTGTACAGGTGAAAGCACAGAATATACTTTTAATTCTTGAATCTTATGTCCTTCATGTCTTTCCCGTTCATTCTCCTATTTTAACTTCTTGTGGCACTTTTATTTTCTTCCCTGTGTGGAAGAAAACCCTTCAGTAGTTTCAGGAAAGGGCTTTCTGATTTAAACCCACAAAAGTAAATTCCAGAAATAATGAACAGTGAATTGATTTTTTTTTTTTCCCCTGCCTTTTTTCTTAGCTATTGCCCAATTTTTACAACTTAACCACTACAAAGAACTGATGAAGGCATCTTTGTTTTTTTAAAGATGCATTACTCACTGTGGTAATGGACTTAAAATGGAAAAATGGAGTACCCTTTCTTACAGCAAATTTATGAAACTTAGATGATAATTGGGTTAGTGTTATTAAAAAAGAACACAACCCTGATCCAAACACACCCTTCAGGACTTCTGGGAGCAGTAAAGAGAACTTTTCACTGTTTTCAGAGCAAATAAGAACAGAAAGTGAATAGAAAGCATTACAAGGCTTTTAATTATCATGGATGTTTCAGTTTTTGGTTAAATGTATTTCTTCCTTGCCATGAAACCAATGTTGGTTGGTAGGAGGCTCTTCCTTCGGGGCATGTCACTGCAGTGGCTTTCTGTTCTGCTTGGATTGGACTGCTGAGGCTGACAGCTGCTGCAGGAGCAGGAGTTCCTCACCTGACCGCATATGATCCTGCTGAGCTAGATTTAGTGATGTCTGTGGCTCTACATGAGCCCCTAGGCCCTGCTGTTATCCCTTCCTCAGGGGGAAGAAACAGTGTTGGTAAGTTCAACAATTCAGACATTTGACCAATGTCTTCTCACAACTTATTGAAAGTTAACTATGAGAAATGTAAGTGAAATGAATGTGTTTGCTGGAGACGAGTGCTTTCTTCTCAATTTGACATCTTCCACTGTTGTCAAATATGTTAAAGCTCTACAAAATCCACTTCTTAAAAATATGGTCCAATTTGCAGTTTAGTGTACATCCATAACTACTGAAGATGTTTTGGGTCCTGACCAAGTCAGTGTTAGACTTCTGCACCTTAAATTTATGCAGTAAAAGTGTTTCTGAACTTGTCTGGGAGGCATTACAGTAACTTCCTACATTCACTGCTGGGTTTCATGCACTGAATCATTGGTCGCCGGTGATAAAAGTTGATCTGAAACAGCCTGCCTTAGTACAATATATCATATGTAAGGGATTCTGCTGTGGATTTATGAGGCAAATCTGTTTCTCAAATCTTGTATTTAAAGGAATTGGCAAAAGGCCATCTTTTCACCTGGACTGGTCTTTGTTGATTGCTATGAAGAACTGGTTTTTCATGTCTGAAGAACTCTTTAAGAGTTCTTTTGATCGTACCCTTTGTTTCATGTTCCTGAGTGGGTCGTTGGACTAAGAGAACATCCATTAAAATAATTCTTATTTCCAGCAGTAATAGGGGGATGTAGGAGCTTAAATCTTAGCTATGATCTGATTTTGAGCTTTTAGTTGTCAGCTTGTCTTTGGAAAATTCAAACTTTGTCATATTTGAAAAGATTATTTTGAAACCGCATGCCAGTTTCTTAAGAGCATGAAGATTGATTTCTGCTTCTAAGTGGATCTGATGTTTTCATTGGGAATGCAAATCATGTGGGTTGTGGTGGGAGGGGATGTTCTTAGTCTTCATAAAACAAAAATTCACAATCTCCTTTTTTGTAGTTTCATGACATCTGTTGTGTTTTTTATTCTTAATTCTGTTCTGGAAGGACAAAAAATCTTAAGCTTATTGTATCATGTGTAACCTTAAACAAGAAAATGGAGATCTGTGATGACCGTCACTTTTTAAGTTTCGTCGTGCATCTCTAAGAACTTTTCCAATTTCATACTGCTTATTGTACACAGTATTTGTTTCTGGGATCTCTGCTACGCAAAACTGATGTTAATAAAATAAATAGGGAGTGCAGAATTGCACTTACGTGATTAGGTGTAAAACTTCCCATGCTAAGTAGAAACATGAAATGGGATGTGGTGTGAGTTCCATGTCTTTTAATCTTTAAGAGAGGGAGACTGCATCAGCTTTCTCTTTGGCTGAGAAAGGAACAGTTTGCTTTCTCTTCTTTTATTATTTCTGGACTGAGCGCTCAATTGTGATAGTTTGAGAAAATAGGACCAAGTTCTGAAAACCTTTTATTCACAGTAAATAGATGTGATTTGTTGTGATGCACCTGTATGTTTATACACTCGCTAAGAGAAATGTACAATATACCAAACAACTCAGGCTTGGATCCATCTGTCTTTCTTGCTTATTTTCTTCTGTATTCAGTGCTGTATGTTGGCTGATGTTCAGGGAGAAAATGATTCAGAAACATTAAAACAATTGGAATGGTGTTGTTAACTTCCTATTACGTTTGAGCTAAAAAATGAATCTGTGAATCCCAGATTGGATCTTCAATCAAACTATTTTAATGCCATTCAGTTATTTTTAATTAAATTCCTAGTAAGGCAGATGTCAGAAGTAGTAAAAACACAAGTTTTGCTTGTGTTGTTAAATGCAATTTAGTTGAAGTATAGTTGAAGAGGAATATTTTGATTTTAGAGAAGCGGTGTAAGAAAACCCATGGCTGTGTTCCATTTCTCTGAGTCACACCTCCCAACAATTCAGGTAATTTGCTTTCACTCGTAACTGATGTAGCAAAGATCTCTGGTGCAGGACCTCAGTCATTACATGGGCCTTAGCTGATGCTTCCTGTGAGATATTTTGTTTCTGAGTGCTTTTCCCTGTGCTTTTCTCTTGCTCTCTTGCCCAGGAGAGTTGTTGTTCCTGTTCAGACCTACTGAGAGCCATCTGGTGCAGCACCTGAACAAGCCTGGCACACAGTTCCCATTTGTCATAGCGCTGGGCCCAGCACCTGGGGGAGATGGGCTGCAGACACAGCTGTTTTGTGTTTGTTAAAATATGTTTGGTCATAAACCTTTTGATATTTCAGAGCATTATTTAGGAAAAAGTTTTGGGAAAAGTAGAGCTAAAACTGCAGATAAACAGGGATGCTTGGCGCTTCAAAATTCTCTGGGCCACATTTTCCATACTCTGTGCATCCTCCTTCCTTTGCACTGTTTTTGACGAGAGAAGAAACTCATTCTGCAGAAACCCAAAGGTGTGCTTTTTCCTTTTTCCTCACTCATCCATTTTTCAGCCAAGGGCAGTACCTCAAGGTGAGTTGCAGTGGGGCTTTGTTTGCCCTGGATCAGCATCAGACTTTTCAGCTGTTTCAGAGCAGACCTGCCTGATCTTTAAATAATCTTTTCCTTCCTCTGGCAATGTAGCAGCACATTTCCCCTGCTCCCCACAGGCAGATCACTGAAATGAATAGAAGGCTTAAGGTGGTCAATAATTGTATTCTACACCTCTGCTATGTGTAGAAAAATCCCTGAATGCTTCTCTCCTGTCTTTGTAAGTGACTTCAAGCCTTGCATTGCTGGATGGAGATAAGCGAAGATTTGAAGACCAGCATCTTGAGCACATTGCCAGTGATAGCAGGGCAAACTGCCTGAGCCTGGAAGAACAGGAGGAATGCACCAGTGGTTTTAGGTGACTAAGCAAAACTTTTTTATTAGCTAAGTCTGCAGTTAGCCCAACTGCATCTAGAAGCTGCAGAAAACCCACACTGCTTCTCTTGTTTTGTTGCTATGCTAAAACCTGAAAGCATTCTGTCCTGCCTTTTGCCCCGAGTCACATCCCCATAGGTAGGGAGTGCAAAATACCTATGTGGGTGAGCTGTCTTTGAACAGCAGCCATGTTCAAAGCGTGCCTTAAGGAAACAGCCAACAAAAGTGAGAGAGCAAAACACAGATGGTTAGATAAGAGCAAGCAGCAGTGCTTGGGTCTCTGAAGGCCAGAGTAGAATAAAAGGGAAAAGGAAAAGAACATCAAGCATTCCAGTGTGTAGTTAATCTTCTGTACAGAATCCTTTGGTATTTATTTGCAGACAACACAACTCTGTCGTGATCTTGATTTTGAGACCTGAAATGCTGCACAGTTTCTGAATCAAGTTCAGTATTTCTGGAGGGGCACACTTAGGTCAGTGGAGGGCTCCACAGTGTCCAGCGGAGCTGTCAGCCCCACTGTAAAGCCATACAATCACTCAGTGTCTGATGGTTGTCATATTTTAATATATGAGATCCATTAGGCAGTGAAGATAGTGATCATCTGTGAGAGGCTGGATACATATGTTAAGGCAAGTTGCTCTTGAAGGAACTGTGATAATTTGAAAATAAATTTTTTTTTTAATCCTGAAAACCTGAAACTTCATGTTTTGATACCAAATGCACATAGCAAGACTGGAGACCCATTTTAGGCAATCCTTTGCTTTGAAGCCAGCTTCACAATTATGTTGTAGCTTCAGGTGTTCAGAAGTATTCTGTAAATGCTTTTGGATAACAACATTTTTGTTGCCATTTGACAGACATCCGGTTTTACATTCAGCTATGCAGAGTGTGCTTGATTAGTCCAGTTGATTTCAGAAGTAAGGGAAAACTGAAGGTGATTAAGCATAACAGGTTTTGGCACAGTGCAAGTGTTTTAGAAGGATTAAACTTATAAGCAAGAATAAGTATACTGTTTTGGTCTTTTAGGTACAAGTGAGTGAATTGTCTAAACTTGTTTGATGAAGGAGTTGGTGAGAGAAGTGAAAGTTTGTTGCCAAGTCCTTTCTGGTTTTTAACGCAACTGAAGAACACAAGAATGAAGGCAGTTTAAAATGTGCTGCCATATTGCTGTGCCTGTCTTGTTGCAGCTTACAGTTCATGAGGTATAGTGTAGATTATTAGTTGCTGTTCAGGCTGACATGAAATTTTCTGTATTGGATTTGAAAAATCTTCTGGAACTGGTCCAGGGAGTTATGCATTCCGGTTAATGACTAGAAGTGAAATTATGTCTAAATGACTTTCTGTGATATCTAAGTCACTGGAATGTATGTTATCATAGTGACTGAAAAATTATTTAATCATTTCAGAGAGCTTTATTTTAGTTAATGTAGGCCTCTTTTTCATTCTAATACTGATTTGGTCTCTGATCTATCGGATTCAGTAAGTATGTGAAGTTTGAATTTTCTATGACCTGTGTCATGTTACTGTGTCCTTAACACTTAGAAACTGTAATTTATTCTTGTGAAGATTTGTGAAGCAATAGTACGTAGATCCTTGGAGAAAAGTGAACTTTATCAGCAACGTTGTGAACCTGAATCAGTATATCTTAATGTTGCTGTAGCTTCTCTGTGTTCTACTCTAACTCTGTTTGCTAAAATTTACTGAAGTAGTCTGCCATTCAGATGGGAAACTTCCAGGCCTGCTCTGTATTTTGAATTGACTTTTTCTTAAATAGTAACCAAAACCAACCCACTCATCTTGAAACTGTAGGAAACTTACTTTGCTGTTGGATAGTATTGGTGGTCTTGGAAATACGAGTTGTTCTGAGTAAATATTTAGACTTTTTTTTTTTTTTTTTAACATTTTCTTCAACCGGGAACTGATTAGTGAAAATCTCACAAGTAAGATCTCACTAGACTTATTCAGCATGGAGAAGAGGAGAAGATTCCTGGGGCATGCAGTAGTTGCCTGCCAGTGCCTGTGAGGATGTTCTTCAAGAAGCGGGGTCAGGTGGGAGGCAGAGAAACAGAGGGTGCAATATGAAACAAAAGCCTGTACTCAATGCAAGGAAAACCTTTTTCACCACAAGGATGATCATGCAATGGTGCCCAGAGACGTTGTGCTGTTTCCATTCTTAGAGATTTTCAAGACCAACCTGGACCAAGCCCAGACAGTGTGGTCAGACCTAATAGCTGACTTGCCTGTGAGCAAATTGGATTAGAAACCTCCTGAGGTCCCGTCAAACCTGAATTATCCTGTTATCTATCCTCAAGAGTTGTTTGTACACATGCTCAAAATTCAGAAATACGAAGCTTCTGTCCCATATTGTAAGATAGCAAGCTGTCAGAGAAATGGTTTTTCGTATTATTTAAATGCAAAGGGCATTGCTCAGATAAGTTCAGGTTGAAGAAGCGATGCTTCTTACTGGGGAGGCAACCAATGAGAGAAGGGGAAGTTAAAGAAATCAGGCTGTTTTTTTCCTCCTGTCAGCTATAATACACATTTTGGGTGCAGAAAAACGCATAGAAAAATTATGTAAGCAGTTCAGAGCTCTCAATGTGCCCCTTTGGATAAAATAAGGTATTCATATTACTCCGTGATAGGGTAGAAGCTGGCATTTGTTATACTGGCTCGTGGAGATGGAGGCTGTAACTGAAATAGCAGCTTGGAAAAAAAATGCTTCATGGTTCAGTGGGTCTTCGTTGTTATTTTGTTTTAACCCAGCAGCACTAACATTAGCTGTCCTCTTTGTTCTTACTCTTTTTATTCTCCAAAGTCTGCAAAGCAGAAAACGTGTTGAGGAGCTATGTTAAACTATCTGTACGTACACGGAAAGTCAGAGCCCTCAATCGGGATGCTTGAAATGATTGCTTTTCAGAGTTTGTTCTGCTGTTTCTCTAGTTGCATGCTCTTCTTTAGCATAAATTGCTCTTTGGTTGTATCAAATTAAGCACCACTAGCTTACACTGACAGATTTGATCTCATTATGTAAGATTTTTTTTTGTGTGTCTGTGCCCTTCTCGTAGTCCCTCTGTTTTGAGTATTAATAGGTTCCCAGTCTGAGTGATGGATACACTATTGAAAT
The DNA here is from genome assembly GCA_028571105.1 of Tragopan temminckii. NCBI lineage: Eukaryota > Metazoa > Chordata > Aves > Galliformes > Phasianidae > Tragopan > Tragopan temminckii. The sequence goes on from JAOWBP010052131.1 coordinate 45,938, forward strand.
TAGTTGACTAAAAGCACAGCCTCTGCTCTTCAGAAAATTAAAAAGCCTGATGTCTGCAAGGTTGTGTTCTTCTACAAGGGTAAACAGGAAGCTGAAAGGAGACCGCATTGTTCAGAGGTGACACCGAAGCGGCTGTCATCATTAAAATGTTCCTTGGAAAAGACTGTCCAGATGCATGAGAATCAATTTTGAATGTTTCTTCTCAGTTACAGTATTACTCATCTGGAATCATGCGTGCTGTCTACAGTTCTTTTTAAGGATCCTCACTTGTCTGAAGAAGTTCCTTTAATTTTTATTCTTAGCCTGGTGTATACAAACCTCTAAGCACAAAGCTAGTTTTTTTCATTTCAGTTAACTCCACATATTAAGTTGGCTTAGTATCCTCAAATGGCTCTGCTGCATGGCTTTTGTTTTTCCTGTTTTTTTTTATAGTTGTGCCTGAACTTTCTACTTCAGGTTTGAATTGAACGCTTCACAGTGAATTCTGTGGGAAAACAGCCCATGATTCTGACTTTCCTTTTGCAATATGCAAGACAACTACAAGGAATCTTTTCTGTTCTGTGTAAGAGCAGCATCACTGCCATGGCTCTGGTTTTGGTATGAAATGACTGGTATTTGAAGAGCCCTGTATTCACAAATCACCCAAAGTGCTGGTCTCCTGCTAAAAGCTGTCTCGGCTTTCCAAGGCTGATTGCATAGCATATAGTTGATATTTATTTCCCTGAAATTTCCACCTAGAGAAGATGATAAGGAAGGGAATTGCACTTGACAATTTTTTATGGTGGGTAAAGCATTCTTGTGAAGGGTTTGGGTACCTACTGCAAATGGAGGTTGGAAAGTCTGACTACAATAGAATTCATGCTCTGGAAGGCTACAAAATAAAGCCCAAGGAGCCCAAGTGTGGTAATTGACACAGGTCATTGGTGTTGGGCAGTAGAATATAATTTTCTTGGAGTTCTCAGTAATAATTCAAAGTAAGATGTCTTTTATTTGTATTCTCACGGTGACTTGGAGTACCTATGTAGAATCTTGGGCTAGCTGGTACAGGGATGGAATTAAAAAAAAAAAGCAAAGCTATTTCTCAAGATCCTTATGGCCTTTATAATATGAGAGATGCTTGCATGCAGGACACAGAAAGTAAACAATAGCAGTACCATTTAGCATGGTTTGTAGTGGACCTCCTTCTGTAGGTATCCTAACAGCAGCAAAAATTCAGGAGGAGAGATTTGATGTTTTTAGTGTATATGGAAGGCTTTTTGAAAAATTTAAATAAAATAGTAATAATGAGAGGGTCCAGAATTGCCATCTTTTCATAGTCCAGTGCTATGAAGGATGTCTCTTGCAGATTTGCAGGCTTCCCAAAGTTGTGCAGCCTTCAGAGCTCCAGAGGGCTAATGCACTTACTAACATAATTGAGAAGGTTCCTTACAAATTAAAGTGTGTTTAGGAACTGTGAGATGGGCAAAGGAGAAGCAATACTACATTAGCAATCACTCTAGTGATATGAAAGCTGTGAAACACAAATTGTTCTTATAGAGAAGGGAGGTTTTGGTGGCTAACATCACAACCTGATTTCACATTGTTTGAAGCAGGCACAAATCTTGAAATGCTGAACTTTGCCGAGTTGTGGATACCTCTGCAACATATGTAAGGTGCTTTTATGAAATGCATAATGTTGATGTATCTGGCAGAATTTATAAACTTTTCTGGTGCTGACAAAACAGTGATTCTTTCCTGCTCCAAGGTGAAGCCCAAAAATAAGTACCTCAGTCTATGATGAGCATCCTGTGCATTAGATGTTGTCAAGGACTCTCAAGTTATACATGCTTGAAATTTCCATGCCAGACTGCTTTTGAGATATGATGTGCCAAAACAGAGTTGGAATATTTAGAAAATGGTATTGCATTTTTTTGTTCTTTCTGTGACAGTACTGAGCAGACCTGTCTCCTGTTATCCCCCCAGACCTCCTTGAATCTAGTGCCTAGTGAGTGTGGATACAGAAGAAAGGAATAATTGGAGGAACTGTTTTGTTTCCTGTCCCCTGAATGCTTGCATGTCTGAGTTGATTTTCCTCACTGCAGCAGTAGCACTTTGCAGCTTTGCAGAAGCACTCTGTGGCAGTGAGTTTGCCTAGCAGCCTGCTTTCAAGCCTGCAGCTTGACTTGTTTAATAGCATTTAATAGCAAAATTCTGCTAAAAATGATCAGGACGCAAGGACATGGGCATTTTTGATGCTGCTGTTCCAGAAAAAGACCACGAGTTAGGAAAAGGGCAGCTTTTCCAGTGACAGCTTTACTAGAAGGTATGTCTATAAAAAAACAACTTCTCCAGAGGGGACTTCTTTAGAAACCCACATAACTTTTCTGCTGAATTGCATGCTAAGAGTCTGTTTCCATCAGGGAATACTAGATGGCAAATTTTTGCTCTCCTGGTTTGATTGTCAGTGAGTCCTCCTCAGCTGTGTACGTGGCTGACAGGGTAATAAAATTAGACAGCTTTCTACCATGCTGTCCTCAGTCAGAAGCTGAGAAATGAAACAGAAATCACATTGTAAGAATAAGCACTTTGACTTCTTGCTAAGTGATTTCCCCCCCCCAAATCTGACGCACCTGGTGGGGGTAGCCGAGATGTGTTGCACGAATATGCCACGAGTCCATTCCTGGAGGGCAGCAAATTCCTTCTCAAATGGGAAGGCTGGTTTGCAGCACTGCAGAAATGAAAAGCATGATTTAAATTGTAGAGTCAGCTTAGAGGCAGAACATTGGCCTTTCGGAAAAGTTATCAACTCATCCACTGAGAGAACTAAAGACCAAATGAACTAAACAGATCTTCTTGAAGTGGTAGCATTTGGTTTTGACAACTAGTGTAGATATCAAGCACCTTGTGTGCTTTGTATTGTGTCACTGGTCAAATGCTATTTCTTATATAAGTAACATTCCAGTGCTTGGCCGATCCTAGGAGAAAGAAAACTGGAATGTAAGGGCTATTGTCCTTGCCTCACCACCGGTTCTCCTCACTTCCTTAAAAAAAGGAAATGACTCAGCAAGCTACAGAAGCCCTTCTAAGGTATGTGGGGTTTTTGTGCTGTGTTCTAAAGATGCCATCACCTGCCCTTGGAAATCTGCAAATAGTGCATGCGTACCACTCAGCTTTCTGGGTGATGTCTTCCCCGTAGCTGCCACCGGCACCCCAAGCGGTCGATCTGGCACCAGCCTGGGTGCTGTGCTATGCAGCCACCCCTGTGACTGCACTGCAGATATTTGCAGGGCTTTGCTGGAGGCGTCGGCCTCTGCAGCTCAGAAGTTGGAGGGTGCGCAAGTTGAATAAAGTTGTGCTTGGGCTGCAGTTTTTGCTCTGCGCCTCTGAGAGCACCAAAATTAAATCTCTTACCTCAAAAAGCCATGGAGAACCAAAATTGGATGAGAAAGCGAACAACCTAATACAATCTGAGAACACTGATATTAAGAGAACTGTAAGAAATAGCATTTTATGTCTCTAAACTATTTATAGTGTAGTCATGATGTCTCCAAAGAGAGCAATGCTATATCACCAACATTTGATAGCGATGCTCTGAGCAGAGAGCAGAATGCAAGACAGTACAGATGGCTGACAGACTGCAGCAAATTCCAGCTAATGAAGAAATGCAGTATGTTTGTTTACGTGCAAGTTGAAACAGTTGGCTATTAAAATAGGCTTTGAATCCAGTTTTGAGCTGTGTAAACATGGATCACCCTTACGTAACTAATAATATTAACATACGTTTTTGCATTTTAGAAGTGCTTCCCCTTCAACTGTATTGCTGCAGTTTGATAACTTGGCTGCTCTGTATTCAATGAGCTTCAGCCCATGTGCAAATTAATGCTGCGAGAAACAAAAGCAGTTTACTGAGAGAATTTATGTGTGGCCTCAAATCATGAATCTGTATCCACGAGGTGCAGGTTTTATGATTACTTTCTGGGAAAGAGATACAGTTTTGGTAAATTTTGCAGTGCCCTGGACATATAATTCAAACAAAGGAAGCAATGAGGAGCCAGGCATTCTGCTCAACTACTTCAGCCCCTTGATTAGGCTGTAATTTTGCTAGCAGTTCAAGTTGTGAATCATTCCTGAATTTGAGCAGTGGGTTTCAGATCATAGTAGTTGTCCCTCAGCCTTCTTTAAAGAGTGGCTTTTCTGAGCCAGCAAAACTGCTGTTATTTAATATCAGCGCAGTGGTGCTGTACAGTAAGAATACTGCAATCTCTTGTGTATCAGAGAGAGACAGACACGGAAGGAATAAAATGAGGAATTATTGGTACACGCTTTTCCGTAATGTATTTCCAAAGTGCCTGATTTGCTTGTCAGCGTATTTCTGAGAATAAGTTCATTTTACTAGGGCAGCATTCACCTCATTTGCTATCGTGTTTATTTCATTTATTTATTTCATTTACCTTATATTTTAGAGAGCTGTTAAAATTCTGGAGCATGTTTCACGAAGATGTTTCAAATGTAACTTTCTTGCTGCTTGTTTTCCTTTCTGATGGGTGTTTAGAAACATTCACTGATAAGCATCATTTCTAAATGCAAATGTAGCTTGCTCTTCTGCAGCAGGCAAGCCATCAGCTGTGCTCCAGTTGGCCACGGTGGGAGTGGAACCTGGAACCGTCTGCTGGGGGAAAAGTAGTAAACAAGATGGGTTGATGTTTTTGTTTACCATAACATTCAAAATCTTACAGTGCAAATGATGTGGTGCATTATCAATGTATTTTATGATGGCAGAAGTTGGGAGAAATCACTCTTTTGTTTGCTTTAAGGAGCATGGATGTGGTTGTCTATGCAGTGGTAATCCTTGTGTGTGGATTGTACATATAGACCAAAGCATCCTCTCTTGGATATATACACATGTACGTGCACATAGTTTATGCTGATGAGGTGCGTTTTTCCTCTTCTCAGATTGTAGTTTGATGGACAGTTGCTGATTCATGGAGGAAAGCAGCCCTCCTGCCAAGAACTGGAAATCTGCCATGGTGCTGAATGATCTGAGATCCCATTCCCATGGGCATGTGCCGATTTGCAAATGAACCAAGAGTCAGCATACTAAACACAGTAATATTGAAATTAACCATTGAAACTAATGCTTCTTTCTGTGGTTTTCTTACTCTGACTCTGTGCTGCAGGACTAAGAGGGAATTTAATGATTGCTTCTCAGGTTACGTCCCCTGAAGTGCTTTCTTGATTTGCCAGTTATCTATTAGTTACGTAGCTTTCTGTGTGAACCAGAATCCATTCAATTTTTACAGTTGAAATTGTTTAACAGTTACTCAGGCAGGAACAATTCAGATTACATTCTTGGATTCCTAGAGAGTTATTGTTTGATTAAAAAACAACAACAACAACACAAAAGACTCAACAATAACAAATGCTTTAGAGAAGGAAATGTAGCAGGAGTCAATAAATGTTTGGATGCTTATGTTGAGAATATCCAAATTCGCAGGAAAAAAGGAAACAAACTTCTGTATTGTCTCTTGAAAAGATGTAAACTTTCACTCTCAAAGGTATAAAGTTATGGGCCCTAAGAATAGACTTTGTAAGTTTATTCTGTGACCGTCTGTGGAGGGTTTCTGCTGTGTGCCTGTGAAACAACTGTCACTGAAGTGGACTGATCCAATATAGCAGTTCCTTTGCTCTTCCTGTCCTCCTGGGCTTCACCATGTATTCTCTGTATTCTCTATAGGAATTGAGTAGGCATGAGGTTAGAGAAGTGGCTTGTTGAGGTCTAGGTTTAGTTTTGTGGCCTGTGGTTCAGTAAAAGCTATTTGAATGAAGCATAGAATTTTATCTGGGAAAAATTGTTCATTCTGCTTTGCCAGAATTTTTGCCCTGGGACTCCCTCAAGCATGATCCTACCATCTCTTTATTAAGTAACAAGGCATCAAAATAATCTCTTCATTTTGCTGTTGGGACTTGTGCATGAGTAGCAGCGAAGAGA
>JAOWBP010052132.1:0-13725 GCA_028571105.1 Tragopan temminckii
CGTTGCGCTACATTCAGTGCCGTACAATGGGATTAAACGCACACCGTTATCATCCAAATTAACCAAACTCTGAATGCCAAACGGGGGGCTGGGGGGGGAGAGGGGGGGTTTCCCCTCTCTCCTTTTCTCCACGAGAGAGGACGGAGTTGATCCTCTTACTGTCTGTGTTAACCGCCAGCTGCGGGCACCTGCGGGGCCGCTTGTTACTCGGGGACGCTGGTTATGGCCCGGGACGCGGCCGCTCCGCCCCGGGACACGGCTCCGGGACGCTGCCTCGGGAGATGGGGCGCGGGGGGCTGCAGACGGGATGCAGCCCTGGGCCCGCCCCGGGATGGAACGAGGTGGCACGGGGATGGACGTGGCACGGGGATGGACGTGACTTCCCCTTTCCCGTCCCCGTGCCGGGTGCAGACGGGGCTGCCCCTGGGGCATACGCTCTTGCTGGCGCTGCTGCTGTCAGGCGTCGTCCACCTCCTGCAGCCCGTGTCAGCCCGGGGCTGCGTGCCCTCAGGCCGAGCTGCGGTCCTGCGACCTCGAAAGCTTTCTCCAACACGTGCCCGTAATTTGCGGCATCTCCTTTGCTGCCTCTTTTGCGTCAGCAATAAAATTCCTAATGTAGGTGTATAGCTAACAGATAAGGAATCCTATACAAAAATGTATGGGCATTGATGAGAGCAGCCAGCACTGCCACATCCCTCAAAGCCACATGTCTCACAACACCTGACGCAGCTGTTACCATTGGATTTCTTAGCTATGGCACAGCTCAGGCTGTGTGTGCTGTGTGCTGTGCTGGGAGAGGCCCGCAGTACTGCACAGAGACCCATGGGGTTGTGCAGAGCACACCCAGTGCTGGTGCTGTGCTGGGAGCAGATGGGCAGCGTGTGCACGGCATGCCTTGTGTTAGTGGCCATGTGGGTACGTGCAAGGGCTGCTCCAAAAGTAATGCCTCCTGTTGTATGACGTTGGCCCACAAGGCCAGAGGCAGATGTTGGTGGTATGGCAGTAAAGGCTGAACCTTCCCATCAATATTCCGTTAGTTTGTTGCTGTGTGACAGATGGCAGCAGAGGGCACTCTGACAGAACGATGTCTGACATGAAAGTACGTCTGAAGAAAACGGGTGTCACTGAATCCCTCCACGCAGAAGAAAATGGCACCCATTGGCAGTCATCAACACTTGCTGGACATTTCTGGAGACTAAATGGTGGACGTGATCACAGAGAAGTGGTGGGTGGTGCTTTTCAGCAGCAGTGACAGTGACAACGAGTTACCTCTGCTGGTGCAAATTGTCATGAGTGCAGCATGCAGGCTCTTGTTCATTTTGGTGAAAATGCAGAGCTAATGGTGGTGTCTGGGTTGAAAAAGACTGTTTTGTAGTTGAGAATTTGCTCTATTAAATAACATTATTGTGCACTTCGTTGTAGTTTCCATGGAAATAAATAGGAGGCATTACTTGTGGAGCAACCTACAGAGTTTCCATGGAAATACAATGTAAATAGGAGGCATTAATTTTGGAGCAACCCACATATAATGATAATAAAATATCTACCCGTCCACTCCAGTTGCGGGCTGCAAGGTGAGAGTTTTCCCCTCAGCACAGCCCCATAGTGCAGGCTGTGCTGGGTACACCCGAGTGTTCTGCTTGGCAGATAGAGGAGAGCCGTGGACGCTGCCTGCTCAGTGCTGGGCCTGCCCCGTCCCACATCTTCACTCATGGTCTGATGGTGGGGCAGAGCATTTCCTCGGTAAAACTGGGGCAGTGGCTGACACACAGAGGGTCTTGTTGCCATCCAGAGGGACCTGGACAGACTGGAGAAGTGGGGTGACAGGAACTTCATGGAGCTCCACAAAGAGAAGTGCAAAGTCCTGCACCTGGGGAGGAACAACTCCAGGCACCCATATATGCTAAGCGAGGACTGGCAGGAAATAAGCTTTTGCAGAAAAGGATCTGGGAGTCCCAGTGGACACCAAGCTGAACACGAGCCAGTGATGTGCACTTGTCACAAAGAAGGCCAACAGTATCCTTGGCTGAGTTAGGAGATGGAAGGAGGTGATCCTCGTCCTCTGCTCAGTGCTGGGGGGACACACCTGGAGTGCTGAGCCCAGTACAAAAGAGACCTGGACCTACTAGAAAGAATCCAATGAAATGCCGTGAAGATCATTTAGGGGCTGGAGCACATTTCCTGGAGGACATGCTGAGGGAGCTGGGCCTGCTCAGCCCGGAGAAGAAGAGCCTGAGGGGGATCTCATCAATGCCCATAAATACTTGAAGGGAGGGCACAGAGAGGACAGAGCCAGGCTCTGTTCAGTGGCGCCCAGTGCCAGGACCAGAAGCAATGGGCACAAAGTGAAGCACAGGAGGCTCCCTCCGAACATCAGGCACCGCTTCTGTGTGGGTGAAAGAGCACAGGAATAGGCTGCCCACAGGCTGCGGAGTCTCCTCCTGGGAGAGCTCCCAAAGGAGCCTGAGCTCTGTGTGTCCCTGCCTGAGCAGGACTGGGGCAGATGGGCCAGAGGGCCCTGCCCACCTCAGCCATCCCATGCTTCTGAGTTGCCCCGATGTAATTCTCTCCCGGTTTGGTTTGGCATGAAGGAAACATGTTTAAAATTTTTGAAGTTACAGATTGAGCTCTTTTACTCTGCTCTGAATGGGATGTAACTCATTTAGATTCAGGACTTCTGCACCTGTGTAAAGCAGAATAAATGGAAGGAAAGTATGGCCTTTTTGTTTATTGTGCTTCACCACATGTTGCATTATAACTTGATTCATTAAAGAGTCATTAACAACCATTATACTTCTGACTACTGTGTAAACAATGCTAATTCAATGGGAATTCAGAGCCTAATTCCCTCTAGAGTCTTTTATAACTCCTGTGGCTGACTTTCTTTTTCTAGCTGAAGTAGAATAGCGGACTCCTGTGAGAGATGTATGAATTCTCAGTATTCCACTAATTGAGAGATGCCATAGTTCAAGAAAGCCACTATTACAACCCCTCAGCACTGAGGCTTACATGTGGGATAGAGATTTGATGGGCTTCCTTTCAGCACAGCAGTACCCCGTGGGTCAGCCTTTGACTTCTCTTGCTTCCCAAAGGCTGAGCAGATCAGTGCTGCACCCTGCTCCGCTGCCTTCCGAAACTGTGTCAGGAAGCTGGGAAGAACAAACGTGTCCACGACACCATGTATTGTGGTGTCTTTTCTTCACAAACCTGAAAACTTCAAGGACGCTGTATACAGGTCACATACGCTGGGGCCAAACCTTCCCCTGTATGGAAGCACAGCCCTGAGTGCAATCTGTGAGCTCTGCCCAGGGCTGCACTGCTACAAACCATGGCTATCGCTGTCACTTGAGGCACAGTTACTGTCCTGGAGGAGTGTGTTTCTGGGCTGTCTCATCACTTGGATGGCTTTTGGCTCCAGTTTGATTTGTCTGCCCTTTCTTTCAGTCCATTTCTATCCACCAGAAGGCCTTGGTGAAGCTCTCTGAAGCCTGCTGCGGGTCTATCCATGGGTAAGGTCTGAGCTTTAGAGGGCTTGAGGCAGAAGCACTCCGATCGTGCTGCTCTGATTCAGGATCCAGGCAGGCTGCAGTTCATCTCAGTCAGGGTCTGATTTGGGATTTGTCGTGTCAGGTAGGAAGAGGGTAAGGAGGGAGCAGGGCTTGTTCAGCCTGGAGAAGGCTCCAAGGAGACCTCACTGCAGCCTTCCAGTGCTTAAAAGGAGACTATAAACAGGAGGGAGTTGGACTTTGTACATGGTCTGATAGTGATAGAACAAGGGAGAAAAGCTTTAAACTACCAGAGGGGTGATTTAGGTTAGATATGAGGAGGAAATTCTTTACTCAGAGGGCGGTGAGGCGCTGGCACTGTTGTTCAGAGCTGTGGGCGCCCCATCCCTGGAGGTGCCCAAGGTTGGATGGGCCCTGGGCAGCCTGAGCTGGTGGGGGGCACCGAGCCCACAGCAGGGGTTGGGGCTGAGGGGGGGTTTGAGGTCCCTTTCGACCCAAACCATTCTGTGATTCTATGATTCTAGCATAGTTTTGCTGAGGCAATGATATATCTGGTCTTTCTATATATAAGGTACAGATTTCTGCAGTGTTGTAGACACATTCAAACGAACAAACAAAAAACCTTAATGTAGAGAGGATTAACGCTCGTAGCAAACAGGGAGATTCATATACAACATGCCCCAGCATATGTGCTTGCAAAGGCTGCTCAGCCTTGTGTTCGTGTTTAATCCTCCCAGCACTGTGTGCAGAAGTGTGGAAGCACTGTGCTGATTGCTTTAAACCTCTGGCACACACCGTTTCCCAAACAGCCTTCTGATGGACGAGTTCGCTGTCCCTTGCCTGCTTCGCGTGTGTTGGTTTGTGGTCAAGTCTGGGGAGATTAGGGGTTGACTACTGCCCTCTAGTGATCCAGCTCATTTCACCATAGCCTGAGGTTTCTATCTCTTTCTTCTATCCAGCTGCTAAAATTTACCTTTGTGTGTGATCAGAGTCATGAAATTCCATCCAGAGAGGCGGTGGATGCCCCATCCCTGGAGACAGCCAGGGTCGGGCTGGAGGGGCTCTGAGCACCTGACGGAGCTGTAGATGTACTTGTTCAGTGCAGCAGGTGGAACCACATGGCCTTTAGGGGTTCCTTCCAACTCAAACGGTCCTATGATTCTATGATACTACATATTACTGCTGAACCAGAGTTCAAGCAGTCTCAGGACTTACATCAGGTAATACGTCCTTGATGCAGGCACCAAATGGTATCTAAAGGTACAGCTGTTAGAATCTAAGCACACCATGTTGAGCATGGCATGTTGAGCATGGCATGCTCAACTCTCCCCGTTATTTGCAAGAGAATAAGCATAGTGATTAATTTATTACCTATACAAAAACATCTTTGGGTCATATCTCATTGCTTTGCCTTCAGAATTCAGTGGGGCAGAGGTTACAAAAGTTCTTGGCATCTGCCATGGGGCGTAGGAGGAAATCAGCAGCAGTGAAGAAGTGTTGTGCAACCTACAGATATTTTTGGAGGTATGTCTGAGCAATAAAACATTTGCTTTATCTGCTGATGGAGTTGCTTCCTATGCAGTAAAAGATGCCCCTTTTGAAAGAGTGTTTTGGACAGGCCTTTATGGGACTAAATCTTGCAAATGTGTGAAGATGGTATGCAAATTTACAGCTTTATATGATTTACACAAGAACAGCCAGCCAGCAAATGCCTTTCTGTGAACATGAGACTGTCAGACGATGGTGATTCACCATTCAGTGAGGGAAGGGGAAGAGAGAAAATATAGGGATGGAAAAAAGGGTGAGGGAAGGGAGAGCGTGTTTCAGAGAGCGTCGTTTCCAACTGAGCATCACATACCCCAGAATGACCTCGAATGCTCCTAAAAATAGCTTGGTCCTGGAGATGGCAGTTTTTTCCTCAATCACCCTCTGAAGCAGCAGAGCCTCAAGCCGGGCTGGCATTGTGGTACTGCGTGATGTGGCACATGCAGGGCATGCCTGGGGTCTTCCAACACTGTGCTGCTTTGCTCAGGGGACTGCATTGCAGGGGTTGGTTAGGAGTCTGCTATATACGTCTACATTTAAGACTGTGCTTTTTGATGGAACAGGTGCTTTTTCAGCTGCTTGAAATGTCTCCGTTCAGTGCTCAGCTCTACAGGCAGAGAGCTGAGCAGTTGGAGATCCACTGCTGAGGGGTTTTTGTTTTGCTCTGATTCTGGGAAAACCACGTGCACATGCAAGGTGAGACAACCTGATCTCTAAACACGCATTGGAGGGTAGTAAACAGCTGAGAGTACCTCCCACAGCACGAGGTTCTAACACACGTAGACTCATAGGAGCAACACTAAGCCTAGAACAAACAGCAAATTCAATTTTTTCCACTGTTTGACCTTATTCTTAGTGTCTTTTTTCAAGCGCTGCATAGCTGCCATTCACCTGTTTTAGAGCGTTGTGCAAGGAACCAGCCTCCTAGTGCCTGCAGCTGGAATCTCCTTTAATTCTGCAGGGAGGTGGGAGCACCTCCAGGGCCCTGTGACTGCCAGCAGTATTGGGTTCGTGAGTGGCCAAACAGAAGGTGTTTGACTCAAGCTGACATGTAAACACAGCTCTGGACTTCGTTCTTCGTTCTGTGTTATATAAGTTGGTAGCCTAAATTACAAATCTAAAAAGTCAACCTTCTTCCAGGGAGCAGAGGAAGAGGGAGGCCCTTCTGGTAATGGCTTGGCGTGCTGAAAGTGCAGTAATGCTGACGCATGCGATATGGAAATACATGGCACCGGTCATCTTTCCAGGGTATTCTCTGCTTTCTGTGCACTTTGGCAATGCTCGCCTTTGTGCCTACCTGATGATCATCTGCTTTCCTCTGCCACGTTTTCACTTCTGTGTGCTGGCAGTGGTCGAGTTACACTGTGTCAGTCTGGGGGTTGCCTGCTCTGAGCTTGCACATTTTCATTCCTTTCTCATGTGTTAGTTCTGCATCTCCCTGTGACATCTTGCCTTTTTGTCTCAGATCTCAGTTATTTCTCGTTAGAGGTTCACTGAGCTCCTTAGTCCCAGCTCTTTGTCTCCGACTGGTCACAGCTCCTCTTACAGCTTCCCCTTTCTTTTTGTACTCAATAACGTGCTGCTCACAGGTCTCAATTTCATAGGGCATGTTACTCTTCATTCACTGGTATAACATTTCACAGTCTGAGGTTTCATCTGCCTCAGTTAACTGGAAGTGCCTCCAAAGCACTTTTGGGCTGCCTGTTAATCTGCTTTCAGACAGCCTTCCTCTTTGCAGGGTCTCCGAATGGTGAAGTGTAGGTGACATCTCCAAGATGACCCTCCTGGTTTTCTGTCCTGCTGGTATCCAAGGCTGTGATGCAGCTCTGCATTGTGGTGTACAGTTCTAGGACTGGTTTTGCAGCAGCCACCAAAGCACTGTTTCCCTGCAGGAGTGCTTTGCTGTTGCTCTCTCTGCTTAGGGTGGGTGGGCAGCCCCAGGAAAAAAGCAGAGGTGCACTGTCTCTGAAGGAGCTGGGTCTGGAATAAGCATGGATGGACTGATATCTTTTGATTGGTAACACGTGGAACTGGCAAACCATTTGGAGAAGCTTTAGTTTAAACGCTGTACTTAGCCTTCTGCTGTTCCTTAGACACAGGTGATGTATTTTGCAAGGATAATAGAGTCAATCTTGCACAAGGCACGACTTTCCCCAGTGGGATGCTCAGAGAAGGCTGTGGTTTGGGATGCGGGCTGTCAGGAGAGTGTTGGTGGCACTGAGTGGCAGTGTCTCCCAAAGGCTCTGACTGGGTTGTGTAAGCCCTGCCTGAGCGGGTTGCCCTTTAGATCTGTACCGGCCCACCCACAAAACACGATGTGTATCATTATGGCTGTGCGGGCCCTGGGCCAACAGTGAGAGGCAGGCACGGATAAGTGAGCGTGTTGAAACGTGCAGACGTGAATAGCAGTGTGCAAGAAGATGCACATCCCCACGTGCTTCTCAGTAAACGCTGCACTTGTATTCCTGAGAGACCTGACATTGTTGTGTGTTTTTTTGTGTGGTGGTGTAGAATCCCCACATGGGCACCCTGAGTGCATCATGCCATCACGGTGAAAATGGGAGTCAGCTTTCGTAACCTCCTCCCTCCTCTACCCAGTTATCTCTTGCCTCAGTTATCCTCTCCCAAATAACCTCTAATTATCTGTGCCAATGAGTGCAGTGCAATCCTATTCTGTCCCCTCAGGGCACCTCAGCATTTGTGAATGGTTAACTCAGATCTCAGATAACTCACTGCATTCTTGCAGGAAGCCCAAGCCAATGACATTATTTTAACCTTTTACCTACTTAGCTTTTCCCATAACAACTACAATTCCCTCTGCCCTAGGCAATCTAAGCAAAAAAGCTGTCTTCCCCCCACAGTGCTCGTGAGGCTGCAGATAGCGCTGCTTCAGACAGCTCCATGGCTCGTGGCTGAGCACAGATTGCTCCAAGAAGTGGTGTCACAATGGGATTGGCAAAGAATGATGGAGAGACAGAATAGGCCCGAGTTGCTACAGCAATCTGTTGAAATGCTGTGGAATAAGCAGTGTTGCAAGTCAGACAGAGGTGAGACTTTGATGCCGCGCTGGGAGAGCGGAGAGGACAAGGCCAGGCCCAGCACAACATCGGCTGCTGAAGCCCCAGTGAGTGGAAAGGTCACAAAGTCTGCCTGAAGTATGGGACTGCACTGTGCCCTCTTACCCGTATTCCTAAAGACCCAGAGGAGGGAGTCCACCTTGGTCTACTTGTGCCCGTTCAGCGTGATTTATGAGGCCAGGATACACATCAGATATCTTCTGCTGAGTGCTGTGTTTAAAATATGGCTTACATTCGTGCCAAGTTTCATGGACATGACCTCGTCTGCTCACAGAAAATGAGCAGGGGCTGATGAACAGCTGTGGGAAGGGCAGCTGAAATGTCTTGGCTGCTGCACACACAGGCCAGGGGGATGTGGCTAAGTACTTGGGGGGTATCACACTGCAGAAATGAACTGAGCTGGGAGCTTTCTTTAGTTAACACTCTAGTCTGCGGGCAATAGGCAAGAGTAACAAGTTACTACTGCAGAATGGGCTGATGGAAGAGAGGCACCGTTCAACTCTACTAACCAACGTCATTGCTTTGAACGCAGTAGTTGTGTCAGCCAGCACCTACGCGGGTACGTGGTTCTGAACGTTTGCAGGAACATCTCCCAGCTCTGCCCCAACAGCTTTGGGACAGCCCTTTTGCACACAGTCCGCGTCTGCATTCTAGTGAAGCACCACACCACCAAGGTGTGCTCATACGGGTGTATGGAATGGCAAGGTGAAGGGCCACCAGATGGCACTCAGGAATCTGCAGCGGATTCCTGGCAGGTGTCTTACCTGCATGGCCAGCCCTGCCCCACGCTGGGGACTCCCAGAGCCCATGCAGCTCCTGGAAGCCCAGCTGGTTCCTGCATCGTCCCTCACCAGCAGATCTGCTCTTAGCTCTTGGGCACAGCTCTTCTCTGGGAGGACTGTTTCTCCTTGGATAGATTGTCCTGTATTTCTCCTCCAGCAGTTTTCAGTAACATAGACTGGTGGTGGTGGGAGAACTCTAGCAATGGCACCACTGGTGCTGGTGGAAGAACAACATTAAAATATATCCATAGTGCCCAAAAACACTATACGGACATACTGTTTGGGCTGGGGTAGTTGTGCTAATAGTATGTAATCTTTTAGTTTGATGAGAATGGGAAAGAGATGGATATATGGGAACAGTTTGGGGTTTGGGTTTTTTTTTTTGCTGAAGGAGTGATCCTAGATATCTACACTGGCTTGAACAAAACACCTTTTTGCTTTTCGTTTATTTGGAGTTGGGTCTGGTTTGAGAGCATAGTGTGAAACAAAATGGTGAACTCTTGTGTCAGAAGGAAAAAGGAAACACCGTCATTAATGAGTGGTGAGGTGGAGGCCCAGAACTGCTGATGTTGGTGCAAGCTCATGAGTGCTTTTACTGAGCTGCAGGAAAAACCACAGTGACCAGGGGTCTGCATTCTCTGTCCAGTTTGGAATTAAAGCAATAGTTGTTGAGACAAAATTATTTACAGCATGAAGCCTGTTGCCTGCAGGGAAAAATGCCATTCTGCTTACCCATCCTAAGGTACCTGAGCAGACTTCTCCTTTCCTACCATTTCATCTCAGGGTCAGTAAGATAGTTAAATAAAAGATACTTAAAGACAGAAGAGGAAGGAAATCTATCCTTACTTAAAGCAGTCAAACTATGAAATGTTTTGCCACAGGTGTTGTTTGTTATTGTTGTATCCTGTATTGTTGTTATTAGCCATTGTAGCACCTTGAAGTTGCTCTGAGACCAGGTGCTAGTCCTAGGCTGGGAGCAGGGTCAGCCCCTGTGAAGACGGGAGATTTCCAATCTGGTGATGTGGCAGGATGAATCCCTGCTACAGGATTTCTCCCAGAGATGATCACAGAATCAGGTGGTGGATGGCTGGGAACTACTAGGGCTGGGTTAGCTGGAGAGAAGGCTTCAGAGCAGTGAGAGCTAGTGCCATGCTAATGGGAAGGTGAAAGTGAAGCCATGAAGAAAGGGGTGAAGTGTAATCATTGCTTGCAGACCAGATCTTACAGGATAAGGATGAGCCCCATGAAAAACATTAGGAGTTGCCACCAGCAGCTGGCAGACAAAAAGCAGCAAATTGCTAGATATGGAATCAGAGAGGATACAGTTTGCAAAGGATGTCTTAAACTAACAGCCTTCTTTTAAACAGAAGTTGAAGTTGAAAAAAAGGCTGGGAATGGAATGAAGCAGTAATGATAACATACAGTTGAGGGGTGGGTGGCTCCTCAAGCATACAGTGACGTTGCTGTGGATGATTGTGACAAATTGAGAAGACAGAGAAAGAAAATTCTTGGATCAGGAGGCTGATGTGAAAGAGCTACGTGAAGTTCAGATAACAACACAACAGAGAAGAGATTACATCAGGCTATGTCGGGAGGATGGAGATAGTGTGGATTGCAAGCAGCAGCAATACAGCAGAGACTACCCACCTCCATGAGTGTTCTCCTCCCTTTCTTGGGTCTGATCCAGGGTGAGAAGTGTGAGAAAAACTAGATACTGTACAGGATTTTCAGGTCAGAGTATATTTGTGTTTGTAAGTCTAGCTGCAGTGCTTGAAGGCAGAAACCTGAAGTGTGATTAAGCATCTCTTTCTTGTCTCATTTTTTAATGTAATCTTATTCTTTGAGCCAAAATGAGTAGGGTTTTGGCATCAT
Source organism: Tragopan temminckii (assembly GCA_028571105.1). Taxonomy (NCBI): domain Eukaryota; kingdom Metazoa; phylum Chordata; class Aves; order Galliformes; family Phasianidae; genus Tragopan; species Tragopan temminckii. Next base: position 10,783 of record JAOWBP010052132.1, read on the forward strand.
TTGGGATCATTTTGGATTTCATCCACAAACAGTGTTTGGATTCAGTTTTGACCCATGTAGTTTTGTGTACTCTGAAGCTTTTCCTGTTCACTTGCAACTCCTAACAAGAACAAATACTTTCCTCTTGTCTCTCTGAAACCATTCTCCTTCCTTTCCTGGGGAAAGAAAACCAAAGAATCACAGAATCGTTTGAGTTGGAAGAGACCCCTAAAGGCCATTTGGCCAATCCCCTGCAATGAACAGGGACACCTACAGCTCCATCAGGTGCTCAGAGCCCCTCCAGCCTGATCTTGGCTGTCTCCAGGGATGGGACATCCACTGCCTCTCTGGGCAACCTGTGCCAGTGCTTCACCACGTTTAGTGTAAAACACTTCCTCCTTATGTCCAATCCAAATCTCTCCTCTTTTAGTGTGAAACCATTTCCCCTTGTCCTGTCACAGCAGACCCGACTAAAAAGTCTGTCGCCAGACCTCCTTTATATACTGAGAGGCCACTCTCAAGTCTCCCCGGAGCCTTCTCTTCTCCGTGCTGCACAGCCCAAGCTCTCTCAGCCTGTCCTCATAGGGAGGCATTCCATTCCTCGGATCATGTCTGTGGCCCTCCTCTGAATGCACTCCAACAGGCCCACATCTCTCCTGCACTGAGCAGTCCCCATCTGGACACATTACTCCAGGTGAGGTCTCACAGCACAGAGCAGAGGGGCAGGATCACCTCCCTGACCTGCTGACCACGCTTCTGTTGACGCAGCCCAGGACACTGTTGGCTTTTCTGGGCTGTGAGGGCACACTGCTGGCTCATGTCAAGATGTCATCCTTAAACTCTCCAGCTTGTACTGATAGCAGGGATTGCCATGACCAAGAGGAGACCTTGAGGTTTTGTTGAACCTCATAAATTTCTCCTGAGTCCACCACTCTGGTCTGGGTCTCTCTGGATGGCATCTCATCCCTCAGGTGTGTCAACGCACCACACAGCTTGGCGTCATTCATGCTGGCACCTGTCTAGATGCCAACTTTAAGATAAAACATGCCTGTGGTGACATGTAGGATGGCCTTACTTTTGAAAACACATACACTGAAATGTTGCACTCAGTTTTGGAACCAAAGTAAACAAATCAGATTACGAAGTGAATTAGAATTGGTTTTGCAAGAATACCCACATAAACCATTCCACAAATCTACCCGACAGTACAGAAAAGGTGCAGAGAATGATAATGATCTAGCACTCCCTTTCTCTCCTCTTTCTCAACTTCTCTTGTGATCAAATCTGACTTAATAAAATAATATCAGTTGATATGTAGTAGCTCAGCTGAGCTCCTTTATGTGAATGCTTTGGTACCAGTGCATGATGTGATGCCAGCCTAAGTATTCTTAAGTGGTTTTTTAAATGTCCACGCGGGAGAGTTGAACAGATCCACCAAATGGAACTGATCTGAGAGCTGCTTAGTCTGATGAGTTTGATTTCTTTGTACAGACCAACTTTTGGTTTTCATGCAGCAGCGTGTCTGTTTACACCACACTATGTCAAAATGCCTTGATAGTGATAAGTACAAACACATGTAAGCATAAAGATAGTGTCACACCCTATCAACTACAAGGCCAATCAGTAAATCAAGGAAAACAATCCCCTCTAAATAATGGAGTAAATAGATGTTTTTTCTGGGGCTGTAGCCAGCTTATCAGTCAATTGCCCAGTGGTGGACAGATGTGGGTAGAAAATGACGTCCTGGAGAAGAGGTGAGAAGGCCAGATGATCAGGCAGGGGGACCCTCCAGCTCACAGGTTCACAGGTTACACGAGCATTGAGCGTGCAAAGAGCTGAACTAGGCCCTCATCTGCTGTTACTGGGGTCAGGGAGCTTGCTTTGGTTCAGTACCCTGAGCCTCTCCAAGGGAGCAGTGTCCGAGCTCTTCTGCCACTGCTGTAAAATTGAATTTTGACCCCTCCAATGGGGAGAGCAAAGTGTACTGCTCTGCTTCATCCTCAAAGCAAGCAAAATTCAACACTGTCTAGACTCTGAGAAGTGCTGATCGCTCAGGACTGGCTATGTGCGATTGATAAACAAGGCTGCTGGAGCAAAGTCAAATCCCTGGCTGTAGGTAAGAAGGTAACAAAAGGACTTGCAATGCTGGACTTCAGTACTTTGCTTAGGGGTAGTAATTAGAGTGCAGACTCAGACGATCTTGGTGGAACTTGGAGGAAATAAACAACGTTAAGGACATTGCCTTTGGGACCATTTGTAGTGAGTGATTCCACATGTTTCTAAAGGCAGACAAGGCATTCAGATGGAATATTTCTTATCAGAGAATATTCAAGATCAAAAAGAAGTCACAAAGCAGTGACATATTTTCATAAACAAAACAGTCCCAGCAGGTATGCAACTTACTTATAATAAAAGGATGTCACCCCACGTAACAGAAAAGTTGTCAACAACTGGTCATCTCCTGAAGTTTAGTTTTGTTCTTGCAACAGAAGAATCCCTTGCAGCAATTAGGTTTCAGGAAAACGAGAGCAGGATTCCTGAGAGCAGGTCAGGAGAAGAGGTGGTTTCCACTCACTGCTTCTGAGAATGTTAGAAGAGCACACTGAAGTTCATGTTTTGGGAAGCGGTCTGTGCCTAATTTCATCTACTGTTAGCCAATCCAACCACTGAAAAACTCTGTGCTGTCCTAATTCAGAGTAGACTATAGGCTCTCTTTACCCTTCCCACTTGCTAATCAGGGGTGAATGGCAGAAGAATTTGAAAAACATTAGCAGCCCCATGATTGCAAATTACTACCCAGCTCATCAGTGGTCTGACGTTATTTGTCATATAAATTCATTTAGAGACTTGTAAGAAGCAACTGCGAAGATGCTCAGACATCAGACTGTATGCTGAATGTTGTACATGTACAAGGGCAATTTGTTGCCTTTCCAAGAACTAGAAGATAAAGAAGACTAAAGGAGA
>JAOWBP010052134.1:0-13718 GCA_028571105.1 Tragopan temminckii
GGTTGATGCTACCATTATAAAGCATTTTTTTTCTGAGAAAATGTGTTCAAGCCATATTTGCAGTATTCTGTCATGTAATCACAGAAGGGCTGATATTCTTTGGCTGTTTTCCTGAAGTAAGAACAAAGAATAAAGCCACACTATATAGCCAAGATTGTATTAAAAAATAAAAACGAGGAGAAGAAGATTTGGAGAAAATACAGGCATTTAGCTTTCCTGTAATGTCTGTTCCTCTTAGTGGAAGTTAAATGTTTAGGAGACCTTTGATAATGAGATCATTAAAATCTTTAAAATCATTTAATTAGATTGAAGGCCAGAAGATAAACTCCTCTGATAAAAACTTCCACCTTTATGTGCTAGAATGGTGGTAGAAAGTGTTCACCACTCATTTAACTTCAGGTTGATTCACCTTCAAGCTAAGAAGAAGACATGCTACATTTGGACAGAAGGCATCAATGTACCTTCTGCTGATTTAGAAATCTAGAATACAAGGCACTGTATTGTACTGTAAGGATAATAAAACTATAGAACAAATGACATGTTTTCAAAAATTCAAAAGGAAGCAAGCAGATACATATCTACATATATACGGGACAAAACTACACCTTTCAGCAGTATTAGCTATATATGAAGGAAGATTGATTTTATTTCCTATTTACTATAACTAGGGATGAACTTAACAAAGTATGTTAAACCTCTGCACTTTTCCTAATCTTTCCCAAACCGTACTCAAGGCCACCATTTGTCAGCGGTTTCTTTGAGACATGATTGTACATTGGTTTGAACCTGTGTGGATTTCTTTGTCTTCGTGTCTTTGAAAGTGCTCTTCAAGTGGTTATTTGTGCTTTGATGTTCTATTATGGCAAAAGAAAGGTCATGGAAATCTTTATTTTTACATTAAAATATCTAAGAGAAGATCATTTTCACTGTTGTCTGAGTATCGGTAGAAGTAAATTGAAAGCTTTTCCAGCCCTCGGTTGAGTAAGCTGGGAAATTTGGCATTCATTTTCAGTGATTTTGATCATTTTTAAAAGCAAGGGCTTTTATTACACATGTCAGGCTTTTAAAGTCTCTGTTCAGACATAACTTTTAGTATCATCCCTTCGCAGTTGCTTGATTTTCAGTATTTCAGTATCTTCAGTAACATCTAGTGTCCATGCTTTCCTCAAGCAAAAAGAGAAAGAAAAGGTTCAAAAGAGTGCATTATTTGTTTGCAGCTCACCTCTGATAAGGGATGGCTCATACTTGCAGATTTTTATAATTCATTTGGTGTGTGTTCTTGTCCAAAGTTTTTATTAATTCTATTTTTCTTTTCTTTTGAAGATTTCAGATAGAAGAATCTTCTAAACCTGTAAGGTTATCACAGCAACTGGACAAAGCAGTAACCACCAATTATAAACCTGTGGCTAATCATCAATATAATGTAAGTAGCTTTGAATACTTCTGCTTTTTCTCCTAACTAGGCTCCAGACTCCACAATTGCAGTGCTGCTGCCATGAGTCCAGGCTTTCTGTAGCGCTGTTGCTCACAGTAGAACACAGTGTTTGGAAATCTTCCACGTTATGTTGTTTCTCCCATGGTTTTTCTTCTGGGAATCTTCCTTCTGCCTCAAGAGCCACATCACCATTGGGGTTGAGGTCTGCCAATTCTTACCTTCTCTTGTTACCTGCTGGAAGGCAGATTGCCTTTACTCAAACCTTCTCTAATGTCTTTGTGTTCTTCCTGTAGTCTTTTTGTCTTTTTTTGAAATAGAGTTTTAAAGTTTGGGGATAAAAAGCAATTCTGCCTTAGTGCAATAAAGCGCTCCTTTGAGACAAATAAAATACCACATGGAGGTGGGTAAAAGACATGAAATGAATCTTTATTTTCTAGTCCTTTGCTGGAACTGAGTAGGAAAGAATAACAGCTGGTAATTTTTCACAGTTTCATACCTTCATAGTACGTGTTATTTGCATCATTAGCTTTGTCAATATTACACCCACGCTGCTGTTCCAGATCAGTTGATGTACATACAAACTATAATGTCCTTTTCCTTAAAGATCCTCTTTGAGTAATTTGTATGTATGCATATATAATCACAGTTACTGTTGAACGTGAGGAATGTTAAGTCATACTAAAAATGAGTCAGTGTGTTAGTCATTTAAACTTTTACACTTTTTATTAAGACTTTATTTACATAAAACAAATGACAATATACTGGCTGATATTTAAGCATTATTCTGAAAAGTATGTCTATTTCTACAGAACCCAAAATAATAATTTCTCTCCCTCATGGGACTGTTTTGTAGTAGTTACTGTTAAAAGTCTGATCTATAGATAGATGATCGTAGCAATATAACTATTCCAGTTGGGGGAATGACATTTAATCAAAATAGTCACACTGTTATATCGTGCTATGTAATTGCAATTTCATATGAGTACAGTCTTGTGTAAGGTTCGAGCAATATAACCGGGATTTCACAAGGCCTGTTAAAAAAGTTGTGGTTTTCCTGTGTACTAATTGTGATTCAGTCACCTTCTTGGGAGTTTATGAGGAATGAATGAACATCTACTGAAATGAGAAAGGATAAAACTTTCTGAAGGGAGAAGTGATAGAATGTTAAACGGGACATAGATATGACTGCTCCATGTACTCCTAAATGAGCATACAGATGGAAGGAAGAAAGAGAAAAATTACCTGTAGAGGGGAAATAGTGACAGCTTGTTTGACTACCAGTTCTGTCTTTAATAAGGACAGGAGAAGTGATAGTTTTTTCTGCAGAATAAATACATTAAACCTACCTTTTCACTAGAAGAATTTGCAATTCCATTAGAATGTATGCCATGATTACAGCTTAGCTTTTCTTCTCTGAGGAAGGGACCCTCATTTTCTCAATATCTACAAGTGGTGCTTATATCTACAGGGTTGCAATATTAATGTTCTTGCAGCTGGAATCTTTCTGTGACTTAATTATTGTTCATACTACAGCAGAAAAGTTCTCTAGGCCCTGCTGGGTCTTCCCTCCATCACTTCCAGATCACTTCTTTCAGCAAAAACTGGATGTCAGTCATTATACATGCAATAGACATAATTATTTTAAATGTAGTTAGTGTAAAATAGAGTATGACCTTGCAAGAACAAAATAATTCATTTTATCCTTTTGCTGTTCTGAAGTACAGAGTCATTTTTTAAACACAAAGTGAAGAGAGTTTTCTTTGAGTTCTCCCCGTTCACCTTTTCTCTTACTTTAGAGGTTGGTATTCGTATTCTAAGAGATAGAAAACCTTTCTGAGTCTTTTTTCCCAGTTTAGTGATAGATGCTGTGGATTTACTTTGCACATAGCTATGGATGAATGTTGATAGCTAGCTAGCTAGCAAGGTATAATTGTTTCCTTTCCAAGGCAGTATTTAGAATAACAAACCACATTTATGTCAGAATCTTGAAAACAGATGCTAAAAACAATGCTTCTTACTTAGTAAACATCAGGAGTAGGTGGAGAAGAATCTTAAAAAGGTGGAATTAAGTCCTTGCTCATATTCCCAACATTCCCATTCATCTCCATCCTACATAAACAGGCAGAACTGCTTCTAAGCCTTGAACTGGCCCTCAGGGCAACTGCAAAAACTTCCTGGAAACAAAATGACTTCTGCCACTGGGGTATTTTATTACTTCCCGAGACCATTGTTTCATCTCTAGTTGGTCTTGGGACTGTCTCATGCACTCACATCCATTGGAAGTGATGCATGGAGGAGGCAGTCATGCAAGCATGACTGGCAGCTCATGGACAGAATGGAGACTTGTGAGAAGACATCAGCAAAATAAGAGTAAATGGGTAAGCAGCAGGGCTTCCAATTACTCATGCATGCATGCAAAGGCACTGCTTGAACATGCTGGCCTGTTTTTCACCTCAGTCAGTCTGTGGAATATTTTGTTGACAGTGGTGGCTGTCTGGAGCCCAGTAGTGAGCTCATAGTTAGGTTAATGGGCACAGATTTAAGAAGGGAAGCTTTGCATTTGACCAGCTGAGCTCCACTTCTCTATAGAGTGGTGTAGTTTCCATTGCTTTGTATAGGACTAAAATCTCTGTTTTTCAGTCAATAGAGCAATGCACCGGAATTGTTTTGATGATTATCAAGCAATTCGTTAGATAAAAAAGTAGTAATAACAGTAAAAAGAATATAAGACCTTTTAAAACATATTTCTAACATCTTCAGATGAAACTTTAAATTTAGTTTCACTTTATAAAGCCTTATCTATCATTTTTACATTATCTCTCTAACAAAGGTGTAATACATTGCTTTCCTACTAATTATACCTTCAAGAAGGCGATTTTGGCAGCTTTTCAGCAAGTTGAGCAACATACTGTGATGATAAACAAAGAGAAATTGATTCCTGTATGAAGTCTTGCAGGGATAAACTAACAACTTCTACATTTGGCAGCTTGTTCTAAAATGATCCGTCCTTGAAATCAAGTCATATTTCAATGCTCTTTAAATTTGAAAACTACACAGTTTTAAATAAATCTAATTAGTTTCCAGTGTACATATATTCTGTCATATGTCTCTTAGAAAGTGTTTCAAGTCTAGTTCTTTAAACATCTTGTTAGCAAAGAAAATAGAAGGGGGAAAAATGAAAGACTGCATTGTAACTTGCTGTAAACAGTGTATTCACAAGACAAAAGAAGAAAATGGCAGCTGAAACAATGTGGTTTTCTTTTAAACACACTTCACAATGTGCTCAGTGTTTCTAAACAACAGTGGTGAATGTTGCTGAAGCTCGAGGTAAGTGCTAGAGTGTTGCAAATTAAAACACAGGCAGCTGAGACACTAGTTGCAAATAACTTGTTTTCAGCAAAGGGAGAATTAGGTTATCAGTTTTGTATGTGAGTTGGTTTTATACACTAATGAATAAAGACGTTTAGAATATTTTCGAATATTCACTTTGTATTTTTATAGGGAAACCAAACACCTCTGCTTGGTTTGCTTTGGATAATCAGGAGGCTCTAAAATAAAAATTCCTACTGGGGAAGATTTGCTGAGTCACAAAAATAATGGAGAAAGAAGAATGCTGAGCAGTACAATTTACAGCAAAAACAGATTTTTCTTAGTTTAAAATACCACTTAATGTTATTCTATAGGAAGACTTTTATTCACATTAGCATTTAATTCCTAGTCCGAAATGATCCTGTCAGAGACCTTGCATCAGAACAGGCAGTTTTGAGAATTTCCTTATTGTTACTTTTTTCCTTTGTGTAGGAAACATCAATTTTAAAATTAATGTTGTTTTTTTTTTCTCCAAATGAAGAGAGTTGTAGCTAGTTGCCAGCTAAGCACATTTTCACTATACTTCATTTGAAGAGGCACAAATAGCACTGTGATTTTTTTCATTATTTTTAGAGATTGTTTTGAAAGTCACCGTATCTTTCCTTATCACTCCATGTAATTTACCCATTATTCCTGTAGCCCTACCATGTGCAGGATGAACAACCTCAGTGCCTGGCTCTTGTTCTTGGTCCTTAAAAACAAGCCAGAAACCAGAAAAAGATGGGATTGTTTTCTTCCATCACTTCAGCTTGACCTTCCTACTTGAGGAGGCTGCAGCTTGATTCTGTTTTTATTCTTTGTGTTCCTTTTATTTTTGTTTCAGGGGAGGTAGAAAATCACTAAAGGGTTGGGAAGAGCAGACATAATAGCTGCTCCTGTAGCAGAGCCATGCAGTCTGTAATCTTTCGCACCACATCTTTCAGCTGTTGTACTTTTAACTCAGAGAGAAGTTACTATCCCCAAAACCAAATGCAGAGATCTTTACACTGGAAAGTGACCTCAGATGTTATATAGGAAACCAGAACTCAGTCAAGCATTGAAAATAAAAATGCCTTCATCTCTCATACCATCTCTCTGGACTTGACCTCTGATGTATCAGAAGCTTTTCTGACAACAAATTTAAAGCTGGATAATTCTTCTCTTCCTCTCATAATAGATTACTCTGCATGCATTGAAAACGTTAGTAATGTTGGCATATACCAGTGTATATAGATGTAGTAGTGCTCTGTGGACAACACAGTGGAGTGTTGTTTACCAATGCCAGCAGCTGCACAGAAAAACTAGAAAATGTTGTGAACCCCTCAGTCAGAGAAGGCTGAAAAGTCAGGCTCAAGAAAGCTGGATCTTTGAAGAGGACTCAGTAAAAGTGCAGTTCCTTCTTTCCTTTTATGTTGAAGGAAACATACAATAAATCCTACAGGACAATTCCTGTGCTTGACTATGAACTACCAAAGGAAAAAAATCTGGAACAATTTTCAGTCAAGAAACAAAAAATATCTTCTGTACGCAACTACATTTGCTTTTTTGGTAATATTTGGGTTACTGTTTACTCGTTTTCTTCTTAAAACCTAATAAAACATGGTACTGTCTCTACCTTGGTGTCTTTCCATGTAAAGATGACACTGCCACACTTTGTGGTGATCTTACTCATTAAGAAGCACTTCCAATTTCATTACTTATGTAACAGTGGGTTTTTCCCATTGGCTCTCTCCAGCTTACAAAGCAAATAAAAGGATTTTTAATACAAATAATACTAGAAAACAGAAACCAAAGTTGTTCTTGCAGATGTAAACACAATCTCTTAACTAGACAGTTTAATGGAATTCTGATCATTACAGCTACTTTTCAATGTTAGAATGAAGTATGAACTAGACTGTAGTCTGAGATGTCGCATATTAATATATTTAAGACCAAAGAGACAACTATCATACTACAATAAATCCCAAATGCATGTCTTAAAGCCTGCATATCTCATTTTCCTCAGTATGCACAGGTTATAGTGGCAAGTCCCTATGCTTATGCATTGAGTTAGGACTTGACAATGATAGCTGCATAATTCATAGATGCTTCCTGTGGAGAGATGATTACACTGACAGGAAGAATATTTCATATATCATCATATATCTTATGAAGTGCTGACTTGAGCCAAACGTAAATTAAAAGCTGACCATTGTCAGAGCCGTCAAAGATAAGATGCATGAACATTTTGGCAATCAATCTATCAGCTTAGTATGCTGTTTATCTTGCAGGTAGGAGAAAGGGCCAGCAGTCTCACCTATGTTGTGTTTCATCCTATGTTTCATGCAACCAAAGACAAATCTCCTCCTACTTTCCACTCTTTATGCTACAGAAATCTCTGCTCAGCTAGCAGAACTTGGAGAAGTGCTGTAGGCCATAGTAGATTCATGGAATTCCAGCACAGCTGAGGTTGGCAGGAACCTGTGGGTCCCTCTGCTCCAGCCCCTGCCCCAGCAGGGACATCAGAGCAGGGTGCCCAGGGCCACGTCCAGGCAGCTCTGGGAGATCCCCAAGGAGGAGACCCCACAGCCTCTGGGCAGCCTGTGCCAGTGCTCTGTTACTGCACAGCACAGAAGGGCTCCTGGTGTTCAGAGGGAACCTCCTGTGCTCCAGTTTGTGCCCATGGCCTCTGGTTCTGGCACCAGGCACCACTGACAGAGCCTGGCTGCAGCCTCTGACACTTTCCCTCAGGGATTTATGGACACTGATGAGATCCCCCTGAGCTTCCTCTTCTCCAGCCAAGCAGTCCTAGCTCTCTCAACCTCTCCTCATGGGGAAGGTGATTCAGGCCCTTTCCCATTTTGGTATCCCTTCATTTGACTTATTGCAGAATGTAGCTGTAGACTTCTAGACGAATGAGATTTTCCCTGCCCCTCCAAATACCATGTAAATATACCCAGCAGAGAACTGGCCAGCTGTTTTGCTAGAGGAGCTGCAAGGCAGATAACTCTGAGTACATCCCTGGAAAAGATTTCAGCCTTACAGCCAGAAGAACATTGTCATTCCATGAGCCATGTAGTTATTTTCTATTACATTAATGGATCCTGGCCGTATTTTGCGTTGGTAGTTTTGAAGCATTGTGAGACTGTGCCAAGAGAAAAAAGAAATTGAATCCACAATGGAGTTTCCAAAACTTACAGTTGAAGTCTTTCCAAGGTCAGCAGGCAACCCTAATGATTAGTCTGCTGGACTTTTAGAAGCAGCAAATATTTTGACAAACTGTTATTTATAACAGGGGCAGTGTCCTACTTTTATGTTCTAGTCTAGTTTCTGTGCGGTGTAGCGGTCCTGTTACAGATCACAGCAACCAAGATGACGTACGTAAAGCTATTCTACTTGTTGCTACAGTTTACTGCCGTTACAAAGCTATTGCTGTTTTGTAGGACTTGTGTTTGTTGGTTTTTTTTTTTGAAACACAGAGACTCAAGATTTAAATAATTGCACCAAAATGTATTAGTAGGCGAAAATTAATTGAATTAGAGCAGATAGGCTGTATCTTTTATAGCACTAATATATGCTTGGAAGAACAGTCAAGTATTTGAATGCCTAAACCTACCTCCAGGTTTTTTAGCTGAAAAAACAACCTTCAAGTTACAGGTTGGAAGCAATTGCTCTACATTCAATTTAGTAATGAAGTCTGTTTCAGAATTTGAAAGGGAAAGGTGTCTGGCCAGAGACCTGTGAACAAGGGCAAAGGTAGTAACACTCTTTAGCCTCTTTGAGACAAATAGCAAGAGACAGCCTGTTATTACTCAGAAAGAAGGAGGGAGTTAGCTTGCAATGAAGTACAGGAAAAATGTGCAATGAAATTAATATCTCCCATCAAAAATATGATTTTCAGTCTCCAGTAGAACTGTGAATTTTCATCTGTAGGCTTCTTCTCTGAACATCTTCCTTCAGGATCAGGTTTGAGACATCACAGATGGGATGACTCTTGTATGAAATTATCCCACAGGCAACCAGGTCTTTATCCAGTGCCCAAGTCTGTTCTACTGTGTCATGCTGCTTTTCATCTGTCTATGGACTTTGCTTGAAAGTACCTACTGATTATGTGAAATGCATTACATTCTGGGGAGTTCGATGGTTTTCTGCTATTGAGGATGTTTTTGAGGGTGAATGGAGTAATGTACGGGCACATTTTGCCATTGGTGCTCAGTAGTGTCTGTTACTGCTTTGATGTGTGCTGGTTTGTGCAGGTCTTGCTTCTGATAATGAAGTTGGTGAAACACAAAAAGCATTTTTAGTGGTTGGATAAAATTTTCTGCAAAAATATATGGCCAACTTGCATAGATTGTAACAATTAAAGATTTTTAATATACATCCTGAAATAGGATGATCCATGATAATGAGGGCCTGTACTCGCTTAGGGTTTTTGTTTTAGACAACAGTAAGTTTGTGCACGTTACTCAGAATTCTGCTTTCCTATTTATGGAGTAGTTGTCTCGAGTGCCATTTCTGAAACAGATGAGGCAATGTCTGAAGACCAGCTAAGCATGCCTTGAGCAGGTGATTTCTATGGTTGTGGTGCAGCTGTGTTGCTCTGTGGATTTTCACGAGCATGGCAATTTGGAGGTTGTTTATTGTTATTATATCAACAGAGGTGGAACAAAAATACTAGCTCAGTTTGGATGCTTGTACTAATATTAATTCTCCCTTCAGGTTTGGGCACATCATGCAGGCTTTGTTTCTGGTGTTTTGTTTTTTTTCTTTTTTTTTAAGCAGAGATACATATCTGAAAAGCTCATTGTGCAAGGACATAATGCTTAGTTTATGTTCATAGAAGAATATTTGAGTGCTCAAAAGAAAAAATTTCAGATAAAAAGCACTGAACAGTGTTTTATTATTATATTGAGGTTTTTTATGTCTTAATATTCAGTGCTAGAATCATATGGTTTTACATATGAATGTATTTAAAATGTTTTGTATCTCATTAATAGATTGAATATGAAAAGAAAAAGAAAGAAGATGGAAAACGGGCCCGAGCTGATAAACAGCAAGTATTGGACATGCTCTTTTCAGCCTTTGAGAAACATCAGTATTACAACATTAAAGACCTGGTGGACATAACCAAACAGCCAGTGGTATGTACTAGCAGTCCTTTAATATAAGCATTTTCAGTAGTTAATATTATGTTTCCATATCCAGAAAATAGTTTAATGTACACTGTATGCATTTGAAACAAATCTCTTAGTGTTTTTTTACAACAAATGGAAATCACCAGCTTTTAAGTTCACCTTTATTGAACTGTGTAGGATACAAAGCATTGCAGTGAGTAAACTTCTGAGAGAGGTGGTTAGAGTAACTTAAATGATCTCTTGTTTATTTAGATTCTCTTCAATACTAGAAACCAAACTCTGTAATGCTCCAGTTTCTTCTGTGAATGTTATTTATCTAAGTAGTTCATGCTAGGAGCTTGAGCATTATGTCAGCAGCTGCAAAAGCTCTTAATTTCCTTTACAAATAGAAGAAATCTTAGAGTAGAGAGGGTTTGAGGGTCTATTTTGATTTTCTTAAAGACTTCTTTGGATATACAAATAAAAGCATGAAGACCTACACTCAACATGATGGTTGTGCTAATCTTCAGTGTTTGCCAGCTCCTTTATCTCTCAACGCAAACTTTGCAGTTCTTTTCCTTCTTCCACTCTTCAAGCTTTCCTTATAGACCAGGATACAGAGGGGATACTGCAACAGACAAAGTGGGTAATTGTTGCTTGCTAACTAAATGCTGCTGTAGTTCTTGAGGAAATGGGATGGCAGGTCAGGAAATTGTATAGCTGATGCTTTTGTCTCCTGTCTCCTGGCTTTATTGCAGATGAGCACAGAGGAGATAAAGTACTAGCACAGTAAAATTAGAAGTGTTTGCAGAAGCTGTGTGGCTATTTGGTAGGACTAACAAAATCTGTTTTCCTGTGATTTATATTACCTTAGCCTCACCCACAATCGTGCTCCAAACACCTGCCCATGCTCCTGATCTCTGGTTTGAAACTGTCCTTATTTTATTGATCAATGACTTCCATTGAACAGTGCTTGTAGCATCTGTTGTTACCTGTTTTCCACTGTGATGAGGGTATCTTTTGTACTTTGGATGTTTTTTACTGTTGACTTTGATGTCTGTCTACAACCCTGCTGAGTTTTCAGAAGACTTAGGGAAACTTAATTGTGCTTAAGTCCAAATGAAGCTACAATTTCAAAAGTTAATAGAGCTAAGGCAGAAAAAGGAACAGAGGCAGCTGGATTGTAGAAAAAAATACTTTTCTGCAAAAGAATAGAGGGAGAATAGAAATGCTTACCAGTTTTGCTCATTTTATGGTTAAGATAAGTGGATGAGTACCAGTGGATTTGTACAGTATAAGGTACACGATGCATTCAGTCAAGAAACTGCACAAAGATGTTTCCCAATTCAAATACGTGTAGGTTCACAGTACTGTAGTAACCTGGAAGAAACTACTTGGATCATGTATTTCTTTCTGCTGTTTCATTAATTTATCTTATCAACTCCTTCTCTTTGTGGCATAGAAGACATGTAGCTGATGGAGGAGGAGAAGGAGGAAGGAGTAGGAGAAAGACATGAAAGCAGGGCAAGAATTTTTTTTTTCTTAATAAGAGATAGGTGTGACAGTCACTATTTTAATCACTTTGAAGCAGATTTATCCCATCTAACATGACTTCAGCTAGAAATAGTCTTCTGCAACTTTCACTTAAGCCATGGGGGAACAAAAGTCATCATCTTCCTGCAATGCAGTTTACCTCTGGAATGTACCTGTTGCTCTGCGTCATCTCCAACGAGCCTGGAAAAACTGTGCTTCTGACAGAAGTTTCTTGTAGTTTCATATTCTGTATTTGCAAAATACCTCAGGTGAATACTTGTATGATAAATTTGCAAATCTCCCTTTGTGTGTCTGCTGTCAATATATGCTCTTAAATGTGTTCTGCCCGTAGCACGATGCACCATCTGCATATGCAGGGTCTGGGTGACAGCCCCTCTGTTCCTAATTACCTGAGGGCTCCTGAGATCAGCCAGCTGTTAGACCGTTTCCTCAAAGAGGACTGTGCAGTCTCAGTTTCAAACTGTAAGAATTGGCATTTCTTGCTAATTCCCTGGTGGACTTTTGCCTTAGGTGTTTGTGCCTTTTAAGCATCCTCACGTTTGGATGCTCTAACTGAATCAAACCCTCTTCCTTGTGCCTTTCTTCTTTCACTGAATAGCCAATATACTGATAAATTCAAAAGTAAAGCTGTGATAATTTCCCAACTGTGTTCCCTTTAAAAACTTCTGTTAGCAGTTGCTGATGGCATTCATTTCTATTTAAGAACGCTACCCAACGTCTCCTGCTGCTCAGCCAGTTTTCACTCTGTGTGCGGGTTTCTCCAATGCTGAGGGCTTCAACCTTCGATGTGCAACTTTATTTCTTCACTGAAAATGAAGTATCTGTTCCCAATGCTCACTGTGACCCTATTGTTCACAGAGCAGTTAGACCTCCTAAGAAAAAATCATAAATGCCAACAGGTTGAATAGGCGCACACATGCTGCACAGAGGTTGGCTGTTAATTAATCTCTGCTGAGTGCTCACTGCTTCGTTTTCTGTCATAGCGTCTAAGATTTTCTGGGTATGTAATTTCTTCTCTGATTTCTAAATGTTGAGGTTACTTTCAGAAGTGAGGGAAAAATGTTATGGTTGCTGCAGCTCTTGTTGAAATGAAGTCCTGGGTGCCTACATCTCTAGAATCATAGAATGGCCTGGGTTGAAAAGGACCATAGTGATCATCTAGTTTCAACCCCCCTGCTATGTGCAGGGTTGCCAACCAGTGGACTCTAACTAATAATACTTAAAATACACTTATCCAAGGGAATCACAGTCTCTGCCAGAAAAATAATAAATAAATGAGGGTTTTTTTTCTTATGCATCAGTAAATGTAAATAGTAAATGGAATCCTTGCTGCAGAATATATTGCATCCCTCACAGGAAGTTGCTGCCATCTTTATTTTGGGATTGTGCAATCATAAAGCAAGTCATTTCTGGATGCAAACTCCTGCTGTTTTAGAGAAGCCTGGTTTTATTTGGCTTTCTTCCTAATTAAAAGTAACAATTTGCAGTATTAGGCAAATCCATTGTCACCTACCCACATGCAAGTATGCAGTGCTCCCTAGAAATACTGCTGTAATTCTACATTTGGGCTTAATGGCTGAGAAGAAAATATGCTTTTTATGTGAGCAGTCAAATAGTTGGAGTATTTGGAACCAGGAAGGAATGGAACCAGTGATCTAATCAGAAATGTAGCTTTTCAAAATAGTGTAGGTTGATAACAGTTTTTTCCTACATTCAGCTTTAAGTAATGGTTATGCTAATTCTGGTTTGATTTTATTTTTTGTTGAAGTTTCAGAAAGGTTTTCAGAGCTTGAAAGTGAATACCTCTTTCAGCTTTTCAAAAATGTTTCTCTCAATTCTGCTTTTAGTTCCTCCACTCGGAGCAGAGATGGCAGATAGTTTCAAACCCTCAGCCACTGCAGGCTTCTACTGCCCTTACTTGTGACAGAACTATTATCTCACTGATCACATTGGGTTAGTTTCGTTCCGTTTTAGTTTTCTGTCTAACTGAAATTCTTGGAAGTCTAGAAAGTTTGAGACGGAAGTGGCACTGCCTGGGGGGAACTGTGTCTGAAAATGAGTTAAAATTGAGGCTGCGGGGTGACCTCATTGCAGCCTTTCAGTACCTAAAGGGAGCCTATAAACAGGAGGGGAGTCAACTCTTTACAAGGGTAGATAACTGCAGGACAAGAGGAAATGGTTTTAAGTTGAAGGAGTGGAGGTTTAGGTTGGATGTTGTATGGGAACTGCTGAATCACGGCCTGAACCTCTGATTGATCACCTGGGGCGAGCAATGAGTCAGCCATGGG
>JAOWBP010052136.1:0-13711 GCA_028571105.1 Tragopan temminckii
TTCACGTGCTTTGTCAAGCAAATATTAATTGATTTCACTGGGCTTTGTTGGCAGCTGCCCTTCACCAAGTTAACGCAGCTTCAGAATCTTCTACAGGGTGTTCATATTTGGATCCACTTCATAACTGACTCTCTACAAATGATATGCTCCTTTTTCCTAGCGTGTAGAAAATTGTGCCATTTGTCCCAAAGGAGCTTGAAGAAAACTCTACAAATCAGATTTTATGTAAGCACTGAGCAAAGTCATTATACACTATGTCCAGTTTTCAGCTACTAGCTTTCCAGTATTGCTCTAAACCACATCTTCAGCCACTAATTTTAGTGGGAACTTGGCATCTAACCTTTGGGACCTGTGCCTTAGTCTCCAAAATCTGGCAGTATGTCATCCATACTGAGATGTACTGTGGACAAGACCTATCAGAAAGCACATCTCACACGCATCCCAAAACCAGATGTACTGGGTGGCAGAGACATTATGTTCAGCAGTGAAGGCATTTCTGTCTCAGTAACTTCTCAGAGCCAGATCTGACAATTTCAAAACATCAGGGACAATTCCAACATGAGTAGCCAATAGTTTTGGAAGAAAATCAGAAGCACAGAGTGGAAGAAAAAAAATAAAAGAAAAAAGGGAATGGGTGGACCCCTTTCCATGCTGATATGTTGACATTCTGCATGATTTGCTTTCTAGGCAAATAATAATGGATGAGAAGGAACAAACAGCATGGGAAAAAAGCACAGGGAAAAAAAAAAAACAAACAAAAACACAGTATCAAAACAGTGTGTGGTGGGAAGATAGGGAAAAGGAAGCTAGGAAGGGCCAGATACAGGAAGAAGGTGGAACAATAAGCAGATGGATCCCACCAGGGCAGAAATGCGTATAGATAATCCTGGCACAGTGGAGGTGTGAATGAAGAGTATGGGATCCTGACAAGAGGGAAGGGTAAAGAGGAAGGCAGAGCCACAGCAAAAAAAGAGCATGATGTTCTCATGAAGGGGCTCATGCTGCCAGCAGGAGCAGTGCTAAGCCCTCGCACTTCAGGCTGGTGAGAGCTCTTCTGCCAGCGACAGAGGGTTTTGTACATTTTGCCCTCCATAGCAAAAATTGGAGCATTAGGAGGCAGGGACCAAGCCAGCAGGCACTGAATCAGACAGCTGTTTCCTATTGTAAAACCAGGCTGCAGTGCGGACTAGGCTCAGAGTACACTGAAACATGGAGGCCTTGGGGAGAGAGATGATCTGTATGGCACATTTCATTCCCATAGGAAACACTCCCTCAGCCAGCATTACCTCTCTTTGCCAAGTGCTCTCGCTTCTGCATGAGGAGGTGCAGACTAAGGCTCTGCTGATGCTGCTGGAGAAGATGAGAGGAACAGGCAGCAGAGTCAGCCCTCTTATGCTGGTTTCCACTGGGAAGGATCCACACAAATACTAACGAACCTAAAAATCTGGATCACAAGGAATCAATGTGAGTCTCTCCACACAGAGACAGAAACACTGTGCTAGGTACAGACCAGACAGGGCTGTCCTTACAAAACTAGGTTAAAGCAAAAGAGGCGATCCAGTGACAGAACACACTCTGATCTTCCTGTCTGAACACTCTCAGTCCTCTGTTTTGCACATTAAAGGTACTCTGTGTATCCCTTACTGATTAGGCATTTTAACCAAAAGATCTCTACTTGAAGCGTGTCAAAAGCAGGTCTAATTTGATTATTCACTTCAGACAGGTTTTCCCTTCAGAAAGATCATATTTAATGCAGCATTGCTCCATCACCCATTTGACGGTAGGACATGCAAGTGGCTGATGCTGCAGCACACATGGGTCACCCCAGTTAGCACCAGTTGCCTTTTCTTCCTCTCTGCCCACTTTTCATTTCCACTACTCCACTTTCTTTGTCATCAGGTCAAAGAGAGAGAAAATAGGCTGCTGAGCACAATTACTAAAACTAACTCCAAAAGGGTTGGTTTGGGGTAGGAAGTTTTGATGT
The DNA here is from genome assembly GCA_028571105.1 of Tragopan temminckii. NCBI lineage: Eukaryota > Metazoa > Chordata > Aves > Galliformes > Phasianidae > Tragopan > Tragopan temminckii. The sequence continues at coordinate 1,985 of JAOWBP010052136.1, forward strand.
TTAGAAGTGAACAGAACAGCCTAAATCTAGTTCCCACACTCCATCTCTGAGTGAAAACACAGCAATAACAAATGGCCTATTTCTGCAGTTTAAAAGTTTTCAGAAAGCCAAGGAAATGCTATCAAGTTAATGTGATTATTGAAAGCGCTGCAGGAAAACACACATTGACTGACCTCATAACGAGTTTACCTACAGACTTCCTCGTTACCTGTGCATTACCAAAGAGATTTAGTGTCAAGAATAGAATTAGCTTCACCGACTCCTAATTCTTTACACTGTAACACAGCAGAGATATACACAATAAAACAGCCACTTGAACGTCAGACAGGCAGATGGACTTACACAAAGCCTTTTACAAGGAGTCAGAAAGTTCAGATCAGCTTTATGGTTATTTCTGTCTATTGGTGTAATTACTCTTTTCTTTCTCCGAAGCCACCTAGAAGCTTCTTCTATACCAGTTGTACTGGGATAGGACCAATCAAATGCATTGTGACTGAATGATTATTGGCCTGGTTCAGCAATACTGGATTTATCTTACATTTATATCTGCTCAAAGAAGTACATTTCTCAAGAGAATGTGCTAATTTCTCCGGAAACAAGAACTCAGTCTCAAGACTACCCACGTATCTGTCCTGCTCTGTCTTAGTGAATGTAAAAAGTGGCTCTGGATGTGCACTGCATCTCAAGGGACCTCCTGGGGAATTAACTTTGTCCTTCTAACCAAGCCCTCTGGTTCATTAACATTTGAAACAGGACTGACTGAACTAGATAGCATTCTGCACCTCAACACAAACCATTATGCACAACTCTCAGCTACCACTCTCACAAATTAGTCACCCAAACAATCTCCATATTAAAGAAGTAGCCATCTCAGGCCACTTGCCTGCCTTGCTTTCCATCTTATTAATACCACCCATACATCAGTGTTTGTTAAGTTTTTTTGAATATGCAACCCACTCTTGGCACAGCTGTCTTCTTGTGATTCCCAAAGTTGACAACAGCTCAGTCCCACCAGAGCAGGAAAGCAAGAATTGGCTGTAATTGCTGGCTGTGGGAGTACAACATTCATTCCCATATTCCAGAGAAACTGGAAATGCCAGCAATCACAGGGAGGGTTGCTTTGGGTTGGTTTTGTTTGTTAACGAACCACATGGAGCAGGGCCCACATGTAGGTCACAGTTAGATGAGGGATCTGGGGGCTTCTGAGCAACCCCAAGGGGCAGCACGAAGGTTGGAGCCAGGAGCTGGGACCTCCAACCCCAAGGGGCAGGATGAGGGCTGGAGCCAGGACATGCTCCAACTCAGCCCTTTTGGAGCTGGGACCTTCTGCCTTCCTTGTAGGGCTGGATCCTGCGGGATAAGGGCCAAACAGACTAATAATCCTCTCCTAAATAGGGAGAGGAACAGACACCTGCATTGCTTGTTAGGTGTTTGAAGGAGTTTGAACCATCTGAATCCTAACTGAGGCTATTTGCTGAATCCTAATTAACTTTACACACTTAGGAGACTCTACCAGAAAGACTGTATGTTTTGAAGTGATTGTTTCTAATTAATCTTTCTAGCTATTTTAAAAGCCTTGCAAACTAATGTGTTCTGCTTTAGATTTTGATTAAAATATTTGTTAAGAATGCAGTCTTCCTTGAAAAGATAGCATATTCTTTGAATAGAAGAAATAGCATGCTCTGGACTGCCTAAGGTATGTTATTTTGTATAATTTGATTCAAAAGTTAGAAGTCACTTTCTGCATGCATGGTATACGTTCTACACTTCTTAGTATTTTAAAATTAAACTAGGAGCAAAGTTCCCCTTCAAAATTTATTAAATGAGAAATCATTTTATTATCGTGTGCTTGTCTGAAAACATCCTAACCCCTCACTGCAAACTTCAGCACTTCTACTATTAGAAAAAGCAGAACATCAAAGAAAGACCAGTTGTGCAGAGTGACACAAGCTGTGTTACTGAAAACAAGGACAAGCTGTGAAATCCTCTCCTGGAATAAAGTGCCCTCTGTTGAAACACAGGCATATGGATTTCTGTACCGACATTACCCATGTACCCTGCGTAGCGCAGCCAGAAGCAACAAACACTCCAACAAGATGGGCAATCTATTTCAGGGACGTGATTCATGAGCTCCCTCCCAGGTTGCCCTTCGACATTAAGGCTTCAGCATCAAACAGCATCAGCCCTCTTGGATCCCTGATTCCCTGCAACACTGATCCAAATAGCAAATTCCCACCAGCTTCAAAAAGGGAGGACTTGGTCAGCAGCCATAAGTTACAACTACTGCGGCTTTTGTTTTTATGTTGTGCAAAGGCTGTTTTTTTAGATGGAAAGCTAGTAACAAAGGCCCCTATTATATTGTGAAATACCAGTCTCAGGCAGGAATTAAATGAATAACAAAATCACAAGCCCAATTTAAATAGTCAAAACAAAGGGTAAGCAAAACATATAAATGTCACGATCAATCCTCTTATTTCAAGCATATGCTTTGTAGAGCATGATAAATACCGTTTTAACTTCTCTCCAAATCCTCTAGCAAACAAACATCCAAGCACAGTGTCATTTCTTCATGTTGATTGGGAAAATTAAAGCAACTCTGCCAGCATGCTGGAAAAAGCAGCTCAAAGCAAGTGATAAAACCAAATGCACAGACATGGATAGCCTCAGCTAACCTCCTGCCCTGCAGGCACCAACAGCCGCCATCACCTCCAGCTCTGCGTGAGCCTCAACACTCACTAAATAGACCCTTATTCTCCACCAGGAGGGCTGCTGTAACCACTCACTCAAAATTCTTCATTTTAATAATAGACAACAACATTATAAGCACATATCATAGGAAGGCAACCTTCCTAAATGCGAAGACTCTAAAGTGAGATTATATCATGTTTGATTATACACAATTATGTTAATTATACATAAAATACTGCAATAAGCAAAGGCATAGTTGTAGTCTCACTATGAAAATAACCCTCCATTTCACCTAAGAGTTAGGGTGGAATATGTCCATATTCCCCCAAAAGCCCCACCAGGTACCGGGAATGCTGTCTGCACATGCAGACCAGGACTGATCCCCTCGTGAGGTAGGAAGCAGGGAGCAACCAACCATAACATTCAAACTGAGCTATTAGGAAGAAGCAGCACCCACAATATCGGTCAGCACGTAGAACTCATCTAAGGAGAGCACTTATTTCAAAACACCTGCAGCTGAACTCCGAGCCCTGGGACATGCACAGCTGGAAAGCTGGAACCAATTTTTGGAAAGAACTCCCAAGAAGAGAGGCACAGCTAAAATAAACCTCACCATAAAGAGCAAAAGCAAAACAAAAAGCAAGGGACAAATACAGGATAAATACCAGGCCAATGGAGAAAGTGTTTCTCTAGGAGTGTCCAGTTGTTGTTTAAAATGTAATCACAACTCAGCAGTTAATGTTTCCTTCCGTATTTCATCACAAGACTCTCCCCTGTAAAGCTCTCAAGTACATACCAGTCACGTATTTGCAGGGACTACTTAAACAAATCAATTAGTCGTTAGTACCTGGTGTGCATCCAGCCTGATGAAATAGGCTTCTCATCCATTAACATACAGCAGAAACAATCCCTACAGAGTAAATGATGCAGTATCTTAAAAGCAGCATTAACAACTGAGATCAGAGTTAAAGAGATCATTTTACATAATTTTACATATTAACAGTAACAGCCTGCGTTAGCAGGACAAGTTTAGTTAACTCCTGGGTACTGATGAACTTAGATTTACTTCATGGAATTAAAGCCTGTTTAAGATTTTAGAAAGTTACCCAAAGACATAACGAGTTAGGAAGTTTACAAGCTTAAGAGACTGAACTAACTGTAAAATCAGTGCAAGATTCTTCTGCATCTCATTTTAATTTTCCATCTAAGTAGACAGGGAACAGCTGTCTGAGCAGCAACAAAAACAAGGGTGGGAGAGGTAGGAAGCTTGTTAAGCTATATCCTCCTATATCATAATACACAGCAAATTCAAAAGTAGGTTAAATAAAGCTCTTCAGAAAGCAAGTCCCCTAGTTCAAAATCTAAAGCTGTAAGTTGCTCTGTAAGCAGCAAATGAGTTGGGTGAGGCAGCACCCATAGCAGTCCCAAGTATTTGTTCTGCAAAACAGCACAATGCCAGCAGCTAACTGATGCAAAGTACAAGTACGCTCATCTTCTCGAAAGCTTAAATGCCAAAGTTACTGCAAACAAGAAACATCAGCTACTCAGAATCCAGATGCTACAGCTTACCTCTCCTGATGGTGGGTGCTTTAACAAATTGGATTAAATTAACTGAGCAGGCTCATTTTCCCAAGCAGCAGTAGGATCAAGATCACACACTTAATACAGTCACCCACTGACCTACAGGACTATTGACCTAGGAAGAAAAGAGCTCTGATGCCCTCTGCATCCCTGCTTCCACCAGTGCTGATGGATATGTCTAAATCTGGAGAGGAGGTTAAGTATAAGCTCACAGAATCACCACATACAGGAAACAAATAACAGCTCTCAGGCTAAGTGATAGCACACTGGCATGTTTGAACGCGGCCTCTACAATACATTCTAATGGAGGCCATAAAACTAATTGCCCTGTTGCAATTAGATCATGGCTTCTGAGATTTGTTCACAGAATGGCTGGGGGTGGAAGGGACTTCTGGAGGTCATTTGGCCCAGTGCCCTGCTCGACCAAGGCTGTAAGGAGCTGGTTGCCCAGGAACACATCCAGTTTCTAAATACCTCCAGAATGCGGTGCTCCACAGCCTCTCCTGGCAATCCATTCCACTGTGTTTTACTCTCACTGATGAGCCATCCTGATGACCCAGAAGCCAGGTACCAAAATCTCTGCAGGACCAATGGCCACAAGGCATTTCCTACGCATCTCCAGAAAAAATATGAAGGCGATCTGGAGGGAAGATAGTCCCCAAGCACCACAGTGCCCAAGGATCTGCCTGAAAGCTCTATTTCACCAGGTAGTGAACACCAACACCAAGAGACATCTGAACAGCTCATTAGCAGCACCCATGTCTGATAGCCACAGTACCATGGTGAAAGCATTGGAGACGCTGCTTCTGTGTCCTTCTTCTTCTTACAGGAGAGTTTTATTTTTTGTCAGCTCTTGAAATTTAAGAAAGACAAATACTTGAGCATCAGGTATGTTTACTCAGTTTTATTAGACAGTTCAAGAAGAAAAGCAGGATATGTTTTAATACTTCATCTCAAGAACCTGGCAAACACAGAAAAGCAATAATAGTGTTTACAAAAGTTACAAAAAATGCACTGCATAGTGACTTACAGAAAATGTGATTAATCGGCAAGACAGATTTATAAAAATGCAATAACAGCTTTTCAGTTGATTATGAAAATGGTATTTCTATGTTATATGCATTCACAAAATCAGCATAGTGTTGAAATTAAGGCACTTTGGATATATAGTATTCCATAAAGGAAACAATTTCAGAGAAGCCACAGTAAATCACTACTGACAGATAGTGATAGCACGCCCAATACTGGCCATCAGAGCACCAGGTTGGTGTGAATGTATGAAGCTCTTGGTAAAAACAAGCAAACAAAAATCCAAGTGCACCAAGAAGGTTTTTTGACCCTCTTAAACACTGAATCCATTCAAGCAAATTTGCTTCTAAAGAGGTCAAAGAAGAATTTCATTATTTAAACACCATTAAATATGATTTTAAATGTTAAACAATTTAAAACAAACATCCATGGAGAAAACAGCACGAGGTTCACATTAAGTATTAGTGCACGCAGCTGCTTCAGAAGTCTTCACTTTCTTCCTTCAGTATCTCCCTGCCACAGCAACAGCCAAAGGAAAACAGTGCAATGGAATAATTTTCCAAGGAGCAACGCCTCCTCAACACTAAACCAAAGTTTCCAGCCCTTCTTTTCACTTTAGATTGTCATATGTTTACTGCCTGCAACCCAATAGGATCCCAATCCTTATCTGTCACACACGTGCTATTTACTAATCAATGGAAAACTGATTCTACAATGACTATTATTTATATTAAAGAAAAACTGATGTGAGATTTTTTTCTTTACTCCACCTGTTTCAAAAGCAAAACTTCAGTAGTAACTGGGTAGCTTTACAGACTTCTACTGCAGCCTTCAGTGCACAAATTCTGAGGAGTGAAAATGTTCAAGAACCTAATGTTGCAAGCACAAAGTGCTTAACTGGAGTAAAACGGAACGTTTAGCAAAGACTTCAGATATATGCAGGATCAGGCACTTCAGTTGTATATCACTGATGTTTTACTTCACCAACTTGAATTAAAAATGTCATAGAAAAGGGGAAAAAAGTGAATTCTTCACAAAAAAAAAAAATCAAAGCAGGACCTCTGTAGAAACTATGTTTACTCTAAATAATTCAGCTATTAATTAGAACAACAGTACTTTACAAATCAGTCATATACAGCAAATTTCACTTGAAGTCAGACAACCTGCTCACACCCAGCATCTTAACAAGCGTATTCCTGCTATGTCTGCAGTGAAGCACCAGCATCCAGAAGAAAACCTGTGCTGTAACATTAACTCTTCTTTGGCAGCAATGACATTGCAGACACACCTCAGTATCAGCTGCAACTACTCAGCATTCCTCAACACTGAAGTGTTCACCTTATACACATCTGAAGTTTAAGTTTAAAATATGTAATTAACAGTTTTCTATCTAATCAAATACTAGAATTATTTGCCAAGATACTCTACATTGGAATGATACTACATTACTTGGACCACAGAATGACTTCTGTACCCTTCTAGCAGGGCCCTGAGCATGAAAAAAGGCAGAGCATGAGTGCTCGCATAGCATTCATTAGTTTTTTAACCTTTGCTCTGCACAGCAACCCACAGGACACCATTCTGCAGTACACTGGTAATGAGAGTTTGGACAACAGTGTAAGTATTCTCATACAACCTAGTGGGCAAAAGGTATTGTCTCAGTGAAGCTGCCACATCTTGCAGAGTTGGTTCGGTCACCTCCTTGCAAAAGGTCCCTCACAGCCACGCTGGGTCACAGCAGTCAGCCACAAACTAACACAGATCATAAGACATGCATTTGCCCCCTGCTAATCTGAAGAACTCTCAATAATAAAACATACCCTACACAGGAAATTGGTTTCTTACTTTACAGAACGGGAATCTCTATGTCAATTTCCCCAGGCAAGAATGAAACTAACACGTCTCTTCCTTTGCCCCTCTGCAGATTACTGAAGTGTCCTCTAGAGTTAGGGTTGTGCCAGAATGCATTTTTATAAAATTACATGCCTCCATAAATCAAAGGCTTCGGCAAGTCAAAATAGTAATAAAGTTAATTTTATAAATGAGATTATGAGAATGTTTACTAGGATAATGCTATCATAAAAATATAGTGTTTTAATATAACAATCTTACAGCCAAGAAATAGCAGTTTGAATAAGTAAGTTACCAAAGCAATAAGAACAGAGGAGATAAGTCCTGCCCAGCAGAACACTCACTTCCTTGCAATTCAGGCACTTCACACACAGGAATACAGAGCTGTGTGCTGTACTGTGACTGTAAGTGTCCTGAGAGTAGTTTCTTCCTCTGTGAGCCTTCATAAGAGAAGTAATGTCAACTCTGAGCATTAAAATACTAGACTACTCCCAAAATAAATCCACAGTCATTAAGTTGAAGAGTGACAAAACTGGCGTATCTTGGGGAAAAGAAAGAACGTAGATTCTAAATGAACGCCATCAACTTTTAACCAGGGTTTTCTTTCTCTTTCATTAGGTAGTAAGAGTTGGCATATGCTGTTTGTTTTTGTTATCAAAGAAAACAATTACAATTACTCAAGTGAAAAGCAAGTACTCATTCATCCTTAATCAGAGCAGAAAGACAATCAAGGTAAGCAACAGTAAGCAGGATAATCTTTACATTGATCTATTTTAATTATCTGGTTTTTGGAAAAAAAGTAAACATGCTGATCGACATCTCATGTATCAGTGACTAGAGCAGAAGTTAATGAGCATATATTGAAAAACGAGTAAAAACAGTTTATGTTTCTGCAAACTTATTTGTGGACAGATTTGCAATGGTAATCCCAACTTCTACTGAATACATTAAGAGAGCTGTCACAAAGATCTTTCCCCTTTGGCTGACACATTTTTAAAAAAGCACGTTAGTACGTGATAATGTCAAACTGCATACATATGGACACACGTTTGTAATAATGTATACACACAGACACACACATACAGCATACATATGGTGACATACGCTGAAAACATTACCAGCATCAGAGCGAGGTCCTACCACTGCTCCCAGCTAAAGTCATCTCCTCTACCAAACACAAGAAAAAAGCCTAAAATAGTAAGGAAAATGACTGCATTGCCAGCCAGCACCAGACCACAGGCTCCCCATTTGATCTGAAATGCAAAGAAACGAAACAAACAAAGCAGTTCTTTAACATTCGTCCAGGCCAGTTATTTATATGTATTAGATAAACTGAATAAAATACTACAGAAAGCAAGAAGAAAAAGGACAAACAATAAATACTGCAATTTATAGTACTAATCACTCAATTAGCAACTACTCATAAAATGCAAGACTTCAACAGACAGGCTAATAATTCTATATTTTAGAGCAAAATGATTAACTTGCCATACAAGTCACTACAATGGACCTAAAGCCCACTGAGATTAGTGCTTTATTTTTATACATAGTATTTAAAATAAAAGATTGTTTTCAAATAAATGCCAGTAATAAGCACAGAAAACAGTACCTGGCCTTAAAGGTAAATAGCTTTCTGCAGCTATCTATCTGCCCACCTAAGTCTACCCTAGTAACCATTTACTCTTAAGACACAGCTATGAATTCGAGTTCCCTCTTGTGGTCACTTCTGGTTCTGCCTATTATCAGGTCCACAATAGACTCGATGTCGGGTTAATTGTGCATCACAAATTAAATTAAAGCTAAGCAGACGAAGCTTAAGCAGAACAGTAAGACCAAAGGGGGAAAAACAAACTAGAATAACAATAAAAAAAAAACAAAATAACATCTCATTGGGCAGTTTGGGAGACAGGACAAAGGAGTTCTTTGCCTTGGAAACGAACGTGACAAAAATCTCACCACTGAAGAGCAGTTCAGAAAGCAAAGAGAAAAGAAGCTAGCAGAAATTTCCTCAGATTTGAGGGGACAAAGCATGAGCTTGGGGAATGTTTTGAAAACCAGGAGGACAGTTCTGGAAGTTTGGCCTTTTTGCTGTTAACTGACCATACACTCCAGTCACCAAGTTTCCAGCATCCTAAATGGAGAAAGCAGACATTCTGAGATAAAGATGGTGCAAGAAGCGCTGCACGAGCTGATGACAGAGAAGGGTGTGAGATGGAGGAGGAGAAAATATATCTTGCACTGGACCACAGCAAAACTAGAAGCAAACTTTTTAGTCATGCAAGTCATTTGTTTAGGTCAAAAAGCAGCACAAGCAAGTTTCCAACAGTGATTGTTTTCATCAGAATCTACGAACATCACAAGGAAAGCAAAGGGAGGATTTACAAACAAAAGCAGCTCACCTGGCTCAGAAAGAAACAACAGCACACTTAAGGCCTACACTCAGTAAGTGCTTCCTTATGAGAACTCACCGCTTCGACCCGCGCGAGGATGATGGGGAAGCCAAAAGCAGAAACAACAATTCCAGTTGTGAAGAAGTACGCCAGCTCCCTGCAGGCACTGCTGGCTGCATCGCTGTCGTCACTTACTCTTCTGGCAATGAAGTGGGGAATGGGGCAGATGAAGTAAAATATTAAGACAAACATAGGCCAGTAAACACTGACGGGGGAAAAAAAAAAAAGAGAAATGTATCAGTTTAGATGAATTTCCTCATTAGGAAAAGCAGTGACAGTAGCCCTACTCTGTGGTTTGAGAAGTGGATTAAGTGATTTAAGCCCAAGCTTTCAACAGAAGAGTGCTCCCATGGCCTCACAGAGCAGGGTCCGCTCTCTCACACAACCAGATTATGTATTTCACGTTTAGCATCACCTCGCTGACTCAGCTCACACTGCCACCTTACAAAACCCACAGTCATCAGGAAGAGGAGACATAAAGGGCAGGACTGGAACCAAAAGTTTTTTCCAAACAAGAGGAATCCCAGCCCGTAAACAAGGCAGCTCTGAAAGCACGCCCTACACACACATCTGTGCCAGCACTCCCTGCAGCTTCACCTGCACCGAACCACAGAACCGTTTGAGTTGGAAGGGACCCTGAGGGCCATCTGCTCCAACCCCCTCAGGATGAACAGGGTCACCTGCAGCTCGAGCTGGCTGCTCAGAGCTTTTGAGAAGCAACAAACATCGCAGCGCTGTGCCAGCGGCAAGTACAAAGCAAAAAGAATTGCACGAGATTAAGAACGACCGCTCAGCAAGCAGCCGTTTGTCATCTGGAGGAAGCGCAGCGCTGATTTCAGTCAATTTTATGGAAACACGGGCGCTAGCTGAAAAGGGGCTGTTTAACCACAACTAAGCGTCGGGACAACGGCTGGAAGGCAGGCACCGAGCGGAGCCCGGCGCCCGGCTTACGAGAGCGGCAGGTCCCTCAGCAGGCAGGAGGGAGGCTCGGCACACGCAGCCCGCTCACCCGTAGTACTCCAGGGCGCAGCCCAGCATGAGGAACGTCAGCCCGATGGCTCCGCTGAAGGACAGCCCCACGAGAGCTGCAAAGCACAAGGCAGGCGGTCAGGCGCTCACCGGCCGCCGCTCCCGCCCGGCCCCGCCGAGGGAAAGGGAAACGCGACCAGGCCGCCGTGCCCGCCGGCAGGCGGGGAGCGGCTCAGAGCTGCCGGCAGCGGCTCGGTGGGACCCTCGGCAGCCCCGAGCCGCCGGGCGGGGCTCGGCGGCGCTCGGTACCTTTGATACCCGCCATGTTTCCGGCGGGCCGGGCGGCAGCGGCTCCGCTTCTCGGCGCCCCGAACGACGCCCAGCTGAGGTGGCGGCGCGAGACTTCCGGCCCTTAACCCCGCCTCCTGCCGGAGCACGTGATCAGGTGCCTTAAGGGGGCCGCACCCACTCCCTGACTCCCCCCACCCTCGTGGCGAGGAGGGGCGGTGCGTCCTTTAAGGCGGGAGGCGGGAAGCGGCCGAGCCGCGAGCTCCCGTCGCCATGGTTACGGGGCGGTGCGCTGCTCCCGTCGGGCGGCGGGGTGACGTTGGTGTACGAGCAGGCGTCTGCGCGTGCCTCTAAGGCGCGCGCATCGGTGCAGCTCCAACGGGCAGCCCCAGTCAGTCACCGCCACTTCGGAGGCTCCTGAAAAGCCCTGTTTTTAACCCCAAAACGGGCCCAGCTGGCTGCAGCATCTCCTGTGGAGCGGGCATCGCTCCCCCTCGTTTCTGCCAGGCCGCAGCACGGTGCACGCACCGTCAGGGCTTTGGGTCTCCACCACACGAAGGCAAAGCTTTGACCCAGGAGCCACGGCCTTGAAGCACGACTTTTGCAAAGCCTTTGGGACCCACATCCCCACAGGGCTTTCCTCCATGCAGCTCCTGCCTCAGCTGCTGCTCCTTTCACTCCACAGCCGGTCTGAAAAAAAAACACCTGGAAACTGCGAGCACCAAGTTACATCTACTGCCAACAAATGCCACTTCTGGGCCTACAATAAATAACTTGATTAAAAAAAAAAAAAAAAAACCCAAAATGCAGAAAGAGAAGAGTAACTTTATGTGCTTCACTTGGGTTAAGGGCATTTATCTTAAGCCATAAA